>OY759273.1:2007606-2215888 GCA_963662155.1 Lamellibrachia columna
TTCATTTATTGTCCTCTGTGAGAACGAGTGCTTCCTGATGTCCAATCTACATTGATCCTTTACTAATTTTACCTCATGTCCTCTAGTTCTGCTATCCTTCTTTAGTGAGAAAAACATATTTCTATCAATATTTTCATACCCATTCAATATCTTAAAAACTTCAATCTGATCTCCTCTTAACCTCCTTGTCTCTAGAGTTGTTAAACCACATTCTTTCAGGCGTTTTTCATAACTAAGGTCTCTAAGTTCTGGAATCATTTTAGTTGCTCTCCTTTGTATGCGTTCAAGCGTATCTATATCCTTCTTACGATATGGTCTCCACTGTCAATCTCTCTAGCCACTTTGAGTCCACCATCAGTTTATTATGCACAGAGATATGTGCAGTTTGATATGCACAGAGATGTGTGCAGTTTGTTAAGACCATCAAAACAATTGACTTTGATTGTTAAGATATTGACCCTCACATAATTGGTATAACTGAATCATGGGCCTACAGTATAGTAGCCAACAAATCAAACATCACAGGAACATAGGCCTCATGACCACTGGTCACTGGAATAGCCAATGGTCAGAAATCATCCTGGAGGCCACAATCATGACCAGACTTGACAAGGTGAAGAGGTGTGAGACCACGTCCAGATGTGAGCAGGGGTTATTTACTGTATTATTCCTGTCAAAGTGAAACAAAAGGGTCATTTGTAATAGATAAGTACTACATACACATCACATTGGTAATTAATATTGGCTGACCAGCACCAGGAGGTAATTACTTGACCAGGAATCAAACTTTAGGAGTAGCTAAGAAGATTGCATTCCAAGCCCCAGATGGTGTGAGGACAAAAACTTTTGTTAGAAAAAGATTATGTAAAGCCTGCTGTTAATCAAGGGCTAAATATACTAATTATATGTGTATGTGTGTGCATGTGTAATTGTGTATCAAATTGTAACAAATTGTTAAACTTACACCCTTCTTTCCAATGGTACTATACTAATTATACATGTATGTGTGTTCCTGTGTATATACATGTACACATACAACAAGTTGTTAAACCTACACCCTTCTTTCCAATAGTAATATACTAATTATATATGTATGTGTGTGCCTGTGTATATACATGTACACATACAACAAGTTGTTAAACCTACACCCTTCTTTCCAATGGTAATATACTAGTTATATATGTATATATGTGTGCCTGTGTATATACACATACACATATCACTAATACAATTATTCATTATGTCAAAGTATATACAGTATTAGGAAACAGTTTGCAAAGAACTGTGTCTTAGAACACATTACGTTAGAATTAAAATCTCAACTCAACAGTTGCCTTGACTTACAATTAGTCAGACATTCAGGAAATGGTGTTTCCTCATTAACAGTAATTAGTGCTAACATCATGGGGGTGGACCTCACATTGTGTGTGGACAGGAAAACATGGAGTCAATATATGATGCTATAGCCCCTTTGTTGGTCATCAATGGGTTGGCTTGGGCATTGTCACATAACACCAGACTTGTTTATCAACTTGCCACTTTTGAGTTAGCAGCAATCCAGAAGTTTCCAACAATCAATGGACATTAATCCAATTTCTGCTACACACCGGCCTGTATTCCCAGGAAGGCTATGTATGGAAGGGCGTCATCTCTGTCTTGCACTGGTGTAGCTAAGCATGGCTTATCATAATATTATAGAGATGCATTTGGTGTTTAGCATTTGTGGGTCAAATAGTTCTCCCGCATAGCCTTAATTTAGTCTTGAGTTGAATACTGGCCAACACTGTTAGAGTCAGACTCAGATGGTCAAGGTACTGTCACACAGGGTCTATTCGTCTATTCACTTCTTCCAATACAGCTCGTGACTCGAAATGTGGCTACAGCATTTTTAATCTTTGTCTTCCCCTTACGGTCTTCTTGTTAACCATTCTTACATTTCTCTCTCACTCTCTCGCTTTCTTACCATGTATCCAGGGGAGTCCCTCTCCCTCCTTCGCTTTACTGTGTATCCAGGGGAGTCCCTCTCCCTCCTTCGCCTTACTGTGTATCCGGGGGAGTCCCTCTCCCTCCTTCTCCTTACTGTGTATCCAGGGGAGTCCCTCTCCCTCCTTCTCCTTACTGTGTATCCAGGGGAATCCCTCTCCCTCCTTCTCCTTACTGTGTATCCAGGGGAGTCCCTCTCCCTCCTTCTCCTTACTGTGTATCCAGGGGAGTCCCTCTCC
The DNA here is from genome assembly GCA_963662155.1 of Lamellibrachia columna. Taxonomy (NCBI): domain Eukaryota; kingdom Metazoa; phylum Annelida; class Polychaeta; order Sabellida; family Siboglinidae; genus Lamellibrachia; species Lamellibrachia columna. The sequence continues at coordinate 2,009,829 of OY759273.1, forward strand.
CTCCTTCGCCTTACTATGTATCCAGGGGAGTCCCTCTCCCTCCTTCTCCTTACTGTGTATCCGGGGGAGTCCCTCTCCCTCCTTCGCTTTACTGTGTATCCGGGGGAGTCCCTCTCCCTCCTTCGCCTTACTGTGTATCCAGGGGAGTCCCTCTCCCTCCTTCGCCTTACTGTGTATCCAGGGGAGTCCCTCTCCCTCCTTCTCCTTACTGTGTATCCAGGGGAGTCCCTCTCCCTCCTTCGCCTTACTGTGTATCCGGGGGAGTCCCTCTCCCTCCTTCTCCTTACTGTGTATCCAGGGGAGTCCCTCTCCCTCCTTCTCCTTACTGTGTATCCGGGGGAGTCCCTCTCCCTCCTTCTCCTTACTGTGTATCCAGGGGAGTCCCTCTCCCTCCTTCGCCTTACTGTGTATCCAGGGGAGTCCCTCTCCCTCCTTCTCCTTACTGTGTATCCAGGGGAGTCCCTCTCCCTCCTTCTCCTTACTGTGTATCCAGGGGAGTCCCTCTCCCTCCTTCTCCTTACTGTGTATCCAGGGGAGTCCCTCTCCGTCCTTCTCCTTACTGTGTATCCAGGGGAGTCCCTCTCCCTCCTTCTCCTTACTGTGTATCCAGGGGAGTCCCTCTCCCTCCTTCGCCTTACTGTGTATCCGAGGGAGTGGATGGACGCACGGCCAAGGTGGCGAGGGATGTATGGCCAAGGTGGCCATGGATGTATGGCCAAGGTGGCCATGGACATACGGCCAAGGTGGCCATGGACGTACGGCCAAGGTGGCCATGGACGTATGGCCAAGGTGGCCATGGAGGTATGGCCAAGGTGGCCATGGATGTATGGCCAAGGTGGCCATGGATGTATGGCCATGGTGGCCATGGATGTATGGCCAAGGTGGCCATGGATGTATGGCCAAGGTGGCCATGGATGTATGGCCAAGGTGGCCATGGACACATTTATCTTATTTTCATACCTTGGAAACTCAAGATGCCTTTTGATGGAAATTGATTATTAAGACCAACTCTGTGCTAAGACCAAATCTGTGCTAAGACCAACTGGACTTCACAACCAAAAGACCCAGTCCTGGGGGTTATTTCAGCAGTGAGTGACTGTATATTTACAGTAAAGTGGTATTTCTCAGCTATTGCACTGGAAATGCTGACTGTGTACTGTTCATGCAAGTTTGTTAATAGAGTCCTCTGACGCCCACATTTTGTTTCCAATTCAAGTAGCCATATTAATCATGCATTAATCACAACAATCCCTGTGCACATTAGCTGATCCCATGCAAATTAGCACTAGCCAAGATATTGTGCTAATAACAGCAAGAGTCAGGCAGCAGATAGCCAATTAGCACCACAAGCCACAGGCAGCATTCATCGTGGACAAACACATGGGCAAGCATGCAGGAATGCACACATGCTGGCAGCAGTTGCACACACACACGCACGCACGCACGCACGCACGCACGCACGCACGCACGCACGCACGCACGCACGCACGCACGCACGCACGCACGCACGCACGCACGCACGCACGCACACACACACACGCACACACACACACATGCACACACACACATGCACATACATAAACACATAATACAGGTGGGTGGAGAAATGGATCCTTGCCAGTTAAAGGGAACATTTGTTGGATTGTTTTGCTAATAATTATTTTGAATTATGTTTTGTGGAAACATGATCTCTGTCAATGAAACCACAGAGGCATATGCCTTGAAATAGGATGGCAAGATAAACTTGAAATAGGATGGCAAGATAAACTTGAAATAGGATGGCAAGATAAACTTGAAATAGGATGACAAGATAAACTTGAAATAGGATGGCAAGATAAACTTGAAATAGGATGGCAAGATAAACTTGAAATAGGATGGCAAGATAAACTTGAAATAGGATGGCAAGATAAACTTGAAATAGGATGGCAAGATAAACTTGAAATAGGATGGCAAGATAAACTTGAAATAGGATGGCAAGATAAACTTGAAATAGGATGGCAAGATAAACTTGAAATAGGATGACAAGATAAACTTGAAATAGGATGGCAAGATAAACTTGAAATAGGATGGCAAGATAAACTTGAAATAGGATGGCAAGATAAACTTGAAATAGGATGGCAAGATAAACTTGAAATAGGATGGCAAGATAAACTTGAAATAGGATGGCAAGATAAACTTGAAATAGGATGGCAAGATAAACTTGAAATAGGATGGCAAGATAAACTTCAACAAGCACAGCTCATCAGTCTTATGATAACAGTAGAACTGACTGACACTGAAGTTTACTTGTCCAAGCATTAAGTTTATCTAAGGGGCTATTTCAAAACATTGTTGTTTTATACTAAGCGAAAGTAACATCATTTAACCCCAAACTCCCCTCCCCCATATAAAACTTTGAATTATTCTGACCCGTGGATACCTGAAAAATTTCCTTATCCTGTTGTAATACTCACACGTCTGGTTCGATGAAGATCAACCATTGTCACTTGATGCACTGTTACAAAGTCTAACTAATATCATTGTCACTTGATGCACTGTTACAAAGTCTAACTAATATCTTTGTCACTTGATGCACTGTTACAAAGTCTAACTAATATCATTGTCACTTGATGCACTGTTACAAAGTCTAACTAATATCATTGTCACTTGATGCACTGTTACAAAGTCTAACTAATATCATTGTCACTTGATGCACTGTTACAAAGTCTAACTAATATCATTGTCACTTGATGCACTGTTACAAAGTCTAACTAATATCATTGTCACTTGATGCACTGTTACAAATTCTAACTAATATCATTGTCTCTTTCATGACAGGTGCAGAGACTATTCCTTGTGTAATTTCTTTCTCACCACAAACCATAACAACACAGCTTAGTGGCACAATACAATACAAATTCTTTCATCGCTAGTTACGAATATTATGCAGTGAATTAGCTATTGTTATTGTATAGATCCATCAACAACACATCAGAGATAACAGCTTATTCACTCTGTATTTCTGTTTGGAAATGTAATATTTAGGACAAGGGGGCGTACAAACATTGTATTTGTTGGCATATGTAGCAGTTCAATATGGTACCTTGTTCTAGGTAACATATGTAGCAGTTCAATATGGTACCTTGTTCTAGGTAACATATGTAGCAGTTCAATATGGTACCTTGTTCTAGGTAACATATGTAGCAGTTCAATATGGTACTTTGTTCTAGGTAACATATGTAGCAGTTCAATATGGTACCTTGTTCTAGGTAACATATGTAGAAGTTCAATATGGTACCTTGTTCTAGGTAACATATGTAGCAGTTCAATATGGTACTTTGTTCTATGTAACATATGTAGCAGTTCAATATGGTACCTTGTTCTAGGTAACATATGTAGAAGTTCAATATGGTACCTTGTTCTAGGTAACATATGTAGAAGTTCAATATGGTACTTTGTTCTATGTAACATATGTAGCAGTTCAATATGGTACCTTGTTCTAGGTAACATATGTAGCAGTTCAATATGGTACTTTGTTCTAGGTAACATATGTAGCAGTTCAATATGGTACCTTGTTCTAGGTAACATATGTAGAAGTTCAATATGGTACCTTGTTCTAGGTAACATATGTAGCAGTTCAATATGGTACCTTGTTCTAGGGAACTTTCTAAGTAACTCGTCTTGACACAGCTTGTGAATCCATGTACACTATGTGTTAGTGTTTTACATTTTATTGATTCATGATTATTTTTTACTAGATATGGTATGTTATATCTGATAAATTTTTTTGCAAATTCATTAATTGTTCTGTTTGTATATGTCATTGTTTCCATGCGTATTTTGATGGTGCATACTATCATTTGTTTGTAATGGTAAGCAGATAATGTATGGTGTTTGTATTCATAATAACATTTGTATTTTTGTGTATGAAGGAGGTTATTTACTTCTATTAGCTTGAATTTAAAAAAAAATTGGGTCAGTATGTACATTGTTTTTACTTAGATTTATCAATCGGCTCTCTTATGGATTTAATTATTCATTCACAGATGAAACAGTGGATTATACAATGTCAATTTAATTTGAGTTAGTAAAAAAATTTCAATTTGTTTAAAATTCCAATAATTTTTTAACTTATATTAAGAGATAATTTACAGCCTCAAGTTCACCTGTTTGATCCCTGGTCCGGGTTATATAAGGGACTGAAAATATCAAAATACCCCACAAGGGGTGACTGGTTTTGCAGTGAAAATTTTATTCATCTGAGTTGTTAACTGACCACATGTGACATTCAGGTAGCTGGGGTGATAGCTGAAATGACTCTGAGATGTTAGTGTCACCACACAGGCAGGACAGTTGACAAGTATGTGATGTCAAGTAGGCCTATATTATGATATTAAATAACCATGTAAAGCTTAATAGATACAGAGTTAGACTGTCTTGTCAATGAGACTTCCTGAGATGCCACAAGATTTATCTACTTCCAGCTGGTCTTAAATGTACAAAGTCTGATTGATCTTATTGTCAACACCATGTTATACAGCATAAACTTATCTATTCTAATATTTTCACTGGCCAAATGTATTTTAATGAGTCACAATTTGTTAATGTAATTTGTCCGTTATCTATTTAATTTGATGTTCTGCTCCGAAAATCATGTTGACATTGTGAGCTCATTGGCATGGTCAATATTCATAAACCGATAATGGTCAAATTATATTTTTAAGTGGTTCATTGAAACCCATTTGGATGGTCAAGATGTTGGGACAGATTAGTTTATAACATGACTTTACAATAAAAAAGATCACACGTTGTACCTGGCATTGTTCAATTATTTTTCAAAATTAATGGTTAATTGAAATAGCCATGTCTAAACAGATATAGACAACCTTTATGCTCTTATGAAACATTTCTAAAGAGTAAATAGTTTATGGGTCTGTGACTGTAGTGTTTCCCAGAAATAATTAATCAGACCTAGAACAAGCACAGGTGGACGGACGTCTGATTAACTGGTTGATGGCTAAATATGTGTGGCAAATGCTGCAGGTTGTCAACTGAAGACAAGCTGGTGCAACGGTCCCTCTGTGAAGTCCTCAGGCAAATCACCAATGGTTGTGAAAAAGCTCTACTGTGTTTTAGCAAGGTTGCGAATACATTTAATTACAGGCAGCACTCATAAAGTTTAGAGCTGACCCAATGAAGAAAGAATTTAGTTACTTATTTGAATGTTTCAACAATCACAGCTGTGTAGCACAACATCAAGATAATATCATTCATTGTTTGTGATCACACACACTCTGTGTACAATGTTTGTGATCACACACACTCTGTGTACATTGTTTGTGATCACACACACTCTGTGTACATTGTTTGTGATCACACGCACTCTGTGTACAATGTTTGTGATCACACACACTCTGTGTACATTGTTTGTGATCACACACACTCTATGTACATTGTTTGTGATCACACGCACTCTGTGTACATTGTTTGTGATCACACGCACTCTGTGTACAATGTGCTCAAATCTTCAGAAACTCAAGCTCCGAAGTGCATAAAAACCTAAGGGTTAGGTATCCTCAGATGAAATCTGTATGAAGTGTTAAAGTTGTTGAAAGGGGGAGGAATACAGGAGGATAAATAAGCTGAGAAGATAAGTCTTCAGGTGACAACAAAATGTAATTACATTTCCTGTAGATATAAGGCTAAACAGGGAGTGAGCACATCTGACTATTCAATAAAGCTGACCAATCAAAAGGGCATAAATCATGAAACTGTCAATCTGGATGATAACAACAGCCCCAATCAAAGTGGCCCACTCTGAGTCTTACTCTCTCAAACATCTGGAGATTATTGATGAAATAAGGACAGTGTAAAGCCTGGGTGTTATCTCTCAGTTGGCTCAAATCCCCAAGGGATGGCGAATAATTAATCAGAAATCACACAGCCACACATTACACCACACCAAGCATCACATCATTACACCAAGCATCACATCATTACACCAAGCATCACATCATTACACCAAGCATCACATCATCCTCAGCGAATCAACCAAAAACTTATTTGTTTGTCTTGCTTACATCCAAGCAAATTATGTTTGGTATCTAATGTATTTTAATCATTTTTAATCATTTTAATCAAATTTAATTTTAATCAGCAATTAATACAATATTTCTCCAAGAAACATTTCTCCACTGACACAACATTGTGCCAGTCCCTCAACATTTCTCCAACACCCCAGTAGTGCTCCAGCATTACAACATTGATCTAGCATTACAATATTGATCCAACACCAAAACATTTCTCCAACACCCCAGTAGTGCTCCAGCATTACAACATTGATCTAGCATTACAATATTGATCCAACACCAAAACATTTCTCCAACACCCAAGTAGTGCTCCAGCATTATATTGCTGTAGCATTACAATATTTATCCAACACCAAAACATTTCTCCAACACCATAACATTGTTCCCAAACCATAACACTGTGCCAGCCCACCAACATTACTGAAATACCACAATATTGTTCCATGACTACAACTTGCATCAGCACCACATCTTTCCATCACCAAAGCCTAGTTCCAGTATCTCTACAACATGTCAGCACCGCAACATTGCATCAGCTACAAAACATTACGCCAGTAACACTCAGTAACACAACATTGCTCCAGTTACGCACAACCACGGACCAGGTACAATCTGCAACCATTACAGAAACACAGATTCCATCGAATCACAGTAAAACACCAGCACCACTTATTTGTTCTAACACGAGCAGCTAATTTAAAACCGATGCACATGCACATATACAAGCACACGACTAGAACATTAATCACAAAGGGTATACACTATGCAAGATTGATGAAACTGCGTAATGGCTACCATTGATGCTATTTACAGTTTCGTTGCAATCACAAAATGGCAAGAAAAAAGAGATCAGAGGCAGTTTCGCCTGCAATTTGCAAAGAACATAATTCAAAGTACAAAAGGTCGCCACATCTGCCATAGAGACACAGGTAATCCTGTCTAGAATTTATCTGCAGTATGATGGATGTTCCAAGTCAATCTGCATTGACGGCTGTTTTGTAAAAAAATATGGATTGTGTAAAAATTATATTCAATAATGATTGATAATGATAAATATTTTTATAATACGCCGAACTTCATGCTAGCATAATTATTGTTTGTATGGTTTTTATTATAATTTTACATCATAATTAATACGCATGTAAAGCACATCATCATGTTTTCATCTAGCTGTCTTTACAGTTTTTCGCTACTGCTACTGTCAAATTGAGAAAGTAGAGGGTTTTAAATATCTCGGATCCTACACAAACTCACATGACATCCAGTGTAGTAAAGCCCAGGCATGGATGGCAGTTCATGCCATTGACAAAGTTTGGAGAGCGCACATCTGCAAACCCACCAAACTGCAGATTTTCAGGTCGACGGTCTAACTGATCCTGATGCGATTTATGGTCGCTAACAAAATCAGTAAAAAAATGCACTGGATGAAACCTACACAAGCATGCTGCGGAAAAGTCTAAATGTGTCTTGGCGCCACCACATGACCAACCAAGAACTGTACGGCCCTTCCCATGGATCTCCACCATTGTGAGACAGTGGCATCTTCGTCTGGCAGGTCATGTGATGTGTCATGACAAAGTAACCAACAAAGTCCTGCTCTGGAATCTCGATGACCCTCGGAGAAGAGGTCGACCAACAACAACTCTGCAAAGCATCACAGAGAAAGACACAAACCTCAGCAGGACAAATCTACTAAGTGCACTGGAAGGAAATCATCACATCACCACATTAAGTGGATGACATAAGAAGATGTAAAGCACCTGAAAACAATCTCAGTTGATAGCGAGCTACACAAATACTTTTATTATTTTACTTATTTATTTATGAACATGTCTTGCTTTCTAAAGTACTAATGTTGTGTCTTGTGACAGTGAAACGTTATAAAAGCATTACACTTGTTAGAAATAGTACCAAAGAAAATTATTGAAACAAAAATAACATATAATTTGTGATAAATTCATGAATTTTAACTGAAATCCCATAAGTGATGTGATTTATTTATAGAAATTGTAACAGCGCTGTATTTAGACTTTATGCCTGTTTGCTTGAAACTTCACCAACCCACTTGGTCATTCCTTTGAAATGACCATGACATTTTGACATTCATCTTGGTCATATGGACAAAATGTCATTATCATTTATAGGCAGTCATAAAAAATTTCTACTCTTTTCTAGGCCATCAAATCTCATGGTGTTTAATGTGGATTTCTTGGAACAAGCGAAGGAGAACTACACTGTCGATAAGACACTAGTGTATCAGAGGATAACACCCTAGCAACAGGCTCCAGGAGAAGATAAGATAAGACACTAGTGTATCAGAGGATAACACCCTAGCAACAGACTCCATGAGAAGATAAGATAAGACACTAGCGTATCAGAGGATAACACCCTAGCAACAGGCTCCAGGAGAAGATAAGATAAGACACTAGCGTATCAGAGGATAACACCCTAGCAACAGGCTCCAGGAGAAGATAAGATAAGACACTAGCGTATCAGAGGATAACACCCTAGCAACAGGCTCCAGGAGAAGATAAGATAAGACACTAGCGTATCAGAGGATAACACCCTAGCAACAGGCTCCAGGAGAAGATAAGATAAGACACTAGCGTATCAGAGGATAACACCCTAGCAACAGGCTCCAGGAGAAGATAAGATAAGACACTAGCGTATCAGAGGATAACACCCTAGCAACAGGCTCCAGGAGAAGATAAGATAAGACACTAGCGTATCAGAGGATAACACCCTAGCAACAGGCTCCAGGAGAAGATAAGATAAGACACTAGCGTATCAGAGGATAACACCCTAGCAACAGGCTCCAGGAGAAGATAAGATAAGACACTAGCGTATCAGAGGATAACACCCTAGCAACAGGCTCCAGGAGAAGATAAGATAAGACACTAGCGTATCAGAGGATAACACCCTAGCAACAGGCTCCAGGAGAAGATAAGATAAGACACTAGCGTATCAGAGGATAACACCCTAGCAACAGGCTCCAGGAGAAGATAAGATAAGACACTAGTGTATCAGAGGATAACACCCTAGCAACAGGCTCCAGGAGAAGATAAGATAAGACACTAGTGTATCAGAGGATAACACCCTAGCAACAGGCTCCAGGAGAAGATAAGATAAGACACTAGTGTATCAGAGGATAACACCCTAGCAACAGGCTCCAGGAGAAGATAAGATAAGACACTAGTGTATCAGAGGATAACACCCTAGCAACAGGCTCCAGGAGAAGATAAGATAAGACACTAGTGTATCAGAGGATAACACCCTAGCAACAGGCTCCAGGAGAAGATAAGATAAGACACTAGTGTATCAGAGGATAACACCCTAGCAACAGGCTCCAGGAGAAGATAAGATAAGACACTAGTGTATCAGAGGATAACACCCTAGCAACAGGCTCCAGGAGAAGATAAGATAAGACACTAGTGTATCAGAGGATAACACCCTAGCAACAGGCTCCAGGAGAACCTCCACTTGTACTACTAGGGCAATGAGAGTGAACACAATTACCTGGGCTTCAACTTTAAAAAACACTGTGAAAAAACATTTTGAAATAGGGCCTACCTAGAACCAACCCAGCAGTGTTCTAAAACATTGTGAAATAGGGCTTACCTAGAACTAATCCAGCAGTGTTCTAAAACATTGTGAAATAGGGCTTACCTAGAACCAACCCAGCAGTGTTCTAAAACATTGTGAAATAGGGCTTACCTAGAACTAATCCAGCAGTGTTCTAAAACATTGTGAAATAGGGCTTACCTAGAACCAACCCAGCAGTGTTCTAAAACATTGTGAAATAGGGCCTACCTAGAACCAAACCCAGCAGTGTTCTAAAACATTGTGAAATAGGGCCTACCTAGAACCAAACCCATCAGTGTTCTAAAACATTGTGAAATAGGGCCTACCTAGAACTAATCCAGCAGTGTTCTAAACCATTGTGAAATAGGGCTTACCTAGAACCAACCCAGCAGTGTTCTAAAACATTGTGAAATAGGGCCTACCTAGAACCAAACCAGCAGTGTTCTAAAACATTGTGAAATATGGCCTACCTAGAACCAAACCAGCAGTGTTCTAAAACATTGCGAAATAGGGCTTACCTAGAACTAACCCAGCATTGTTCTAAAACATTGTGAAATAGGGCTTACCTAGAACTAACCCAGCATTGTTCTAAAACATTGTGCAATAGGGCCTACCTAGAACTAACCAGCATTGTTCTAAAACATTGTGAAATAGGGCTTACCTAGAACTAATCCAGCAGTGTTCTAAAACATTGTGAATTAGGGCTTACCTAGAACCAACCCAGCAGTGTTCTAAAACATTGTGAAATAGGGCCTACCTAGAACCAAACCCAGCAGTGTTCTAAAACATTGTGAAATAGGGCCTACCTAGAACCAAACCCATCAGTGTTCTAAAACATTGTGAAATAGGGCCTACCTAGAACTAATCCAGCAGTGTTCTAAACCATTGTGAAATAGGGCTTACCTAGAACCAACCCAGCAGTGTTCTAAAACATTGTGAAATAGGGCCTACCTAGAACCAAACCAGCAGTGTTCTAAAACATTGTGAAATATGGCCTACCTAGAACCAAACCAGCAGTGTTCTAAAACATTGCGAAATAGGGCTTACCTAGAACTAACCCAGCATTGTTCTAAAACATTGTGAAATAGGGCTTACCTAGAACTAACCCAGCATTGTTCTAAAACATTGTGCAATAGGGCCTACCTAGAACTAACCAGCATTGTTCTAAAATATTGTGAAATAGGGCCTACCTAGAACTAACCCAGCATTGTTCTAAAACATTGTGAAATAGGGCCTACCTAGAACAAACCCAGCAGTGTTCTAAAACATTGTGAAATAGGGCCTACCTAGAACAAACCCAGCAGTGTTCTAAAACATTGTGAAATAGGGCCTACCTAGAACTAACCCAGCATTGTTCTAAAATATTGTGAAATAGGGCCTACCTAGAACAAACCCAGCAGTGTTCTAAAACATTGTGAAATAGTGCCTACCTAGAACAAACCCAGCAGTGTTCTAAAACATTGTGAAATAGGGCCTACCTAGAACAAACCCAACAGTGTTTTAAAACATTGTGAAATAGGGCCTACCTAGAACCAACCCAGCAGTGTTCTAAAACATTGTGAAATAGGGCCTACCTAGAACAAACCCAACAGTGTTTTAAAACATTGTGAAATAGGGCCTACCTAGAACAAACCCAGCAGTGTTCTAAAACATTGTGAAATAGGGCTTACCTAGAACTAATCCAGCAGTGTTCTAAAACATTGTGAAATAGGGCTTACCTAGAACCAACCCAGCAGTGTTCTAAAACATTGTGAAATAGGGCCTACCTAGAACCAACCCAGCAGTGTTCTAAAACATTGTGAAATAGGGCTTACCTAGAACTAATCCAGCAGTGTTCTAAAACATTGTGAAATAGGGCTTACCTAGAACCAACCCAGCAGTGTTCTAAAACATTGTGAAATAGGGCCTACCTAGAACCAAACCCAGCAGTGTTCTAAAACATTGTGAAATAGGGCCTACCTAGAACTAATCCAGCAGTGTTCTAAACCATTGTGAAATGGGGCTTACCTAGAACCAACCCAGCAGTGTTCTAAAACATTGCGAAATAGGGCTTACCTAGAACTAACCCAGCATTGTTCTAAAACATTGTGAAATAGGGCTTACCTAGAACTAACCCAGCATTGTTCTAAAACATTGTGCAATAGGGCCTACCTAGAACTAACCCAGCATTGTTCTAAAACATTGTGAAATAGGGCCTACCTAGAACAAACCCAGCAGTGTTCTAAAACATTGTGAAATAGGGCCTACCTAGAACAAACCCAGCAGTGTTCTAAAACATTGTGAAATAGGGCCTACCTAGAACAAACCCAGCATTGTTCTAAAACATTGTGAAATAGGGCCTACCTAGAAATAACCCAGCATTGTTCTAAAACATTGTGAAATAGGGCCTACTAGAACTAACCAGCATTGTTCTAAAACATTGTGAAATAGGGCCTACCTAGAACCAACCCAGCAGTGTTCTAAAACATTGTGAAATAGGGCCTACCTAGAACCAACCCAGCAGTGTTATAAAACATTGTGAAATAGGGCCTACCTAAAACCAACCCAGCACTGTTCTAAAACATTGTGAAATAGGGCCTACCTAGAACCAACCCAGCACTGTTCTAAAACATTGTGAAATAGGGCCTACCTAGAACCAACACAGCACTGTTCTAAAACATTGTGAAATAGGGCCTACCTAGAACCAACCCAGCAGTGTTCTAAAACACTGAAATAGGGCCTACCTAGAACCAACCCAGCACTGTTCTAAAACATTGTGAAATAGGGCCTACCTAGAACCAACCCAGCACTGTTCTAAAACATTGTGAAATAGGGCCTACCTAGAACTAACACAGCACTATTCTAAAACATTGTGAAATAGGGCCTACCTAGAACCAACCCAGCAGTGTTCCAAAACATTGTGAAATAGGACCTACCTAGTGTGGTAGGTAAATGTTCAGGAACATAAACACCAAATCAACCTTTGTGAGGACCATTCAGACATGCAACAATTACAACATGAATAGGTACTTATTTACACAGACTAATTATACTGACCAAAGGAGATTGGCAACGAAGAAAATTGCTCAAATATCATACAGCAATAAGACAAACTGAATCCTAGTCCCCTTGTTTGGAAGTCTGAAGAAATCCGGAAAATGTCAGTGAACAGCAAAGAATTTGAAGAAAAAAAATGTGATGGGGCCATCAAGGGATTATGGGGAAAGGGAAGAAAACATATTCTGGCATCCCAAGGGTGCATACTGCTTTAAGATGCACATGACATGTTTCAAAACCAGCCTATCCACAACATTTAAAATGCATCTTCAAGTACAAATTGTCAACCTAATGATGAGAACTCATTGCAGTAATTATATCCAATTTGTCAGAGTAGAATGATGCAAGATTAGAAATGTTGCAAGTCTGAGTGGTTAAGAGCCCACTTCCTACTGCAATTAGGAGGCTAATTCCATCAATGCAGCACTTTAAATCTGTTGACAGGCCGAGTGTCAATAAGGAAAACAATGCATTGACTGACCAAGTCTTGGAGCCCATTAACTGTCCACAAGAGAATGACCAATCAATAGCCACTGCCTTGCAATGTGTGGACAAGGTTTACACAGATGTTGCATTGCGGATTAAATTCACTAACTGCAGGTCCTTACCATGGATGGAGAGTGATAATTTAATTTGTTTGTGTACTTGCACCTAGTTGATAGCAGAACATTCTCAGATGATCAATGGTCACTTTAACTGGGACTCATGCTCAGTTAGAGACACAGATGAACACTCTGTCGATCCATTTAAAGGTGCCTCATCAATTCGATTTTTTGGCTCGTCTCATTTCAAATTAATTTTGCGAAATTTCAAACCACCTATTATCCACTACGACATGCTAGCTCGTTTGTGCAACTTTTGAATGTCATTTTTAAGAAATCATCAGACAAACTAATAAATTATTTAATTCTGCATGCAGAATTTATTGCAGTGAAAATGGAAATGCTGAAAACACAAAAATTTCGCCCTTGGTGAAATTTCCTAACTTTGTCATGCGATCAGTGAGAGGAAGGAAGTCACGCCCATGATCAGCCTTGACACCATAAAGTGTTTACTGTTTTGGATATCCGCTATTTTGAGCATTGCTAGATCTAATGACTAAAGTCAGTTCTTTCGATGATTTGAACAGAAATACAAACTTTTGTATTAACCCGACTGCAGATATTAATTAAACTATTCACACACTACATATTAGGACATCAGCAAACTGGATTCGCAATAGGCTAAATCCAGTGAGGATGCAGTTTCAACAAGATTGAACAAGATTACTATGCTATCCATAAGAAACATGGGTTATTGATACTTACTTGTTTTATTTTTATTTTTGACGTTACATAATAATTTTATTTTTTACATTAAAAATTTTAAATTGTGATAACGTATCATTTTGTATTCATCACACAAGTACAAATTCAATTGAAAAACTTTTAGTGGTCGAAGCAGAAATACTATTGATGCTAGGAAGATTTACAGCGAAACCAAGCAGATTTCATCAGATGTAGGACATTGCAGGTATATTTTGCAGCCTGGTAAATGGCGACAGTCAATCGGAAGGAACGACATAGGCTGATTAACCAATGAAAAATGTTATGTGGATTTATACAGCTTTATACAGAATTGCTAGTGAAAATACAGATAAAAAAAAAATGTGGCATGTCTGTGAGAGATTGTTTAGAAAACATCAAGATAGAAGCATATCTGTGAGGAAATCAGTATAGCAATAATATCGCGGAAGATGGAAGCATGAGGTAGATGGAGCCACTGGTGCATGACCTGTTGGCAATCACGAGGCATCTCCACATATGTAATGCAAGACCCAAACCGCCCATGCGTGACCGTGAATGCTAACTATGAAATAATCACACTTCACTGCGTGCATGATCCAATAAAAAGTGCCCTTTCACAAGAGCGAGTGTTTTTCTGAACAGCTGACTTGGGGATGTTAATGTTCACCCCGTCCTGGCTGCACGAACGCACCATCAAAATATTAGTTCACAAGATTATGCCAGGCGACGTGCAAGTGCAGTCGTAACTGTTCTAGCTGTGATAGCAACTGCATTTGATGAAACGACGCAACCAATTCGAATCACTTCTGAAGTCATAAATTAGCAGCTGGCAGGGGTACTTGTCATAAGTGCGAACCCGTAAAAAGATATTGCACAAGCACAGCCAGCCATAGCTAATGACGGAATAAGCTGGCAAATGCCATTCGAATGAAGCAAGGAAATGCTGACCTGGACAGGAATTATCTAAGTGGCGAATAGCCTGGAATCTGTCAAGGAGGCAATAAATGTAGGACAAAATTCCTTTAGGACACCCAGGGTTGTATCATTTAAATCAAAATCAATGAATTTTAGTAATATAAACCAGTGATTTAAAACCTCAAAAATCATAGATTTATATTGTTTTTATTTTTTAGTGATATGACTATAACATCGAGGAAAGATTTATATTGTTTTTATTGATATGACTGTAACATCAAGGAAAGCTTCTTACAAGCATCTCAAAGGTCTGTTTGTTTTCAAGTACCGAAATAATAAAAAGCTTGTGTACTAATTGCAATATAATAATATAGCAGCCAGTTTTGATGTATTCACTTTGCTAACTAAAATGTTTTTCATGGGACACCATTGTTAGTCCACTATTACCTATATAGCAAGGTGAGGAGTGTTATCCCACTATTACCTGTATAGCAAGGTGAGGAGTGTTTGTTCACTATTACCTGTATAGCATGGTGAGGAGTGTTAGTCCACTATTACCAGTATAGCAAGGTGAGGAGTGTTAGTTCACTATTACTTGTATAGCAAGTTGAGGAGTGTTATTCCATTATTACCTGTATAGCAACCTGAGGAGTGTTTGTCCACTATTACCTGTATAGCAATGTGATGAGTGTTAGTCCACTATTACCTATATAGCAAAGTGAGGAGTGTTAGTCCACTATTACCTGTATAGCAATGTGATGAGTTTTAGTCCACTACTACCTATATAGCAATGTGAGGAGTGTTAGTCCACTATTACCTATATAGCAAGGTGAGGAGTGTTAGTCCACTATTACCTGTATAGCAATGTGATGAGTTTTAGTCCACTATTACCTATATAGCAAGGTGAGGAGTTTTAGTCCACTATTACCTGTATAGCAATGTGATGAGTGTTAGTCCACTATTACCTATATAGCAAGGTGAGGAGTGTTAGTCCACTATTACCTGTATAGCAATGTGATGAGTTTAGTCCACTATTACCTATATAGCAAGGTGAGGAGTGTTAGTCCACTATTGCCTGTATAGCAAGGTGAGGAGTGTTAGTCCACTATTACCTGTATAGCAAGGTGATGAGTGTTAGTCCACTATTACCTGTATAGCAAGGTGAGGAGTATTTGTTCACTATTACCTGTATAGCAAGGTGAGGAGTGTTAGTCCACTATTACCTGTATAGCAAGGTGAGGAGTGTTAGTTCACTATTACCTGTACAGCAAGGTGAGGAGTGTTAGTTCACTATTGCCTGTATAGCAAGATGAGGAGTGTTAGTTCACTATTACCTATATAGCAAGGTGAGGAGTGTTAGTCCACTATTGCCTGTAAAGCAAGGTGAGGAGTGTTAGTCCACTATTACCTGTATAGCAAGGTGAGGAGTGTTAGTCCACTATTACCTGTATAGCAAGGTGAGGAGTGTTAGTCCACTATTGCCTGTATAGCAAGGTGAGGAGTGTTAGTTCACTATTACCTATATAGCAAGGTGAAGAGTGTTAGTCCACTATTACCTATATAGCAATGTGATGAGTGTTAGTTCACTATTACCTATATAGCAAGGTGAGTAGTGTTAGTTCACTATTGCCTGTATAGCAAGGTGAGGAGTGTTAGTCCACTATTACCTGTATAGCAATGTGATGAGTGTTAGTTCACTATTACCTATATAGCAAGGTGAGGAGTATTTGTTCACTATTACCTGTATAGCAAGGTGAGGAGTGTTAGTCCACTATTACCTATATAGCAAGGTGAGGAGTGTTAGTTCACTATTGCCTGTATAGCAAGGTGAGGAGTGTTAGTCCACTATTACCTGTATAGCAATGTGATGAGTGTTAGTTCACTATTACCTGTATAGCAAGGTGAGGAGTATTTGTTCACTATTACCTGTATAGCATGGTGAGGAGTGTTAGTCCACTATTACCAGTATAGCAAGGTGAGGAGTGTTAGTTCACTATTACTTGTATAGCAAGTTGAGGAGTGTTAGTCCATTATTACCTGTATAGCAACGTGAGGAGTGTTTGTCCACTATTACCTGTATAGCAATGTGATGAGTGTTAGTCCACTATTACCTATATAGCAAAGTGAGGAGTGTTAGTCCACTATTACCTGTATAGCAATGTGATGAGTTTTAGTCCACTACTACCTATATAGCAATGTGAGGAGTGTTAGTCCACTATTACCTATATAGCAAGGTGAGGAGTGTTAGTCCACTATTACCTGTATAGCAATGTGATGAGTTTTAGTCCACTATTACCTATATAGCAAGGTGAGGAGTTTTAGTCCACTATTACCTGTATAGCAATGTGATGAGTGTTAGTCCACTATTACCTATATAGCAAGGTGAGGAGTGTTAGTCCACTATTACCTGTATAGCAATGTGAGGAGTGTTAGTCCACTATTACCTGTATAGCAAGGTGAGGAGTGTTGGTCCACTATTACCTGTACAGCAAGGTGAGGAGTGTTAGTTCACTATTGCCTGTATAGCAAGATGAGGAGTGTTAGTTCACTATTACCTATATAGCAAGGTGAGGAGTGTTAGTCCACTATTACCTGTATAGCAATGTGATGAGTGTTAGTCCACTATTACCTATATAGCAAGGTGAGGAGTGTTAGTCCACTATTGCCTGTATAGCAAGGTGAGGAGTGTTAGTTCACTATTGCCTGTATAGCAAGGTGAGGAGTGTTAGTCCACTATTACCTGTATAGCAAGGTGAGGAGTGTTAGTCCATTATTACCTATATAGCAAGGTGAGGAGTGTTAGTTCACTATTACCTGTATAGCAAAGTGAGGAGTTAAGTTTTGCTAGTCATTTGTGTTTGATCTTAGTCTTTGGTTTGAGTTAAATTAATCAAAATATGCTGCATTAAACAATAGAATGGTTTGTTTTTTAATGTGACTGCATTTTTAATGTGTAAGCAGGGTTGAAAAAAATCATGATTTAAAAAAAAAAAATTTAATCGGATTTATTTGATTTAAATTGGATTTTTTTTATTTATCTGATTTGATTGTTTTAAATCTGGTATATAGACATTTATATAGATGTTTATATTTATAAACTCTTTCAAACGTGTTCTATTCAAATCGATTTGGGTACTTGTCTTAACAGAGGGTACATGATTTTTGCTTATATAAAGACATTAGACAATGTCCCTGTAGTTGCATAATCTGTCTTGGAAAGGAAAGCATGCTGTGTGTCTGTGGCTGTAGCAGTGCTAATTATTGTTTGCTGAGAGGGTGGATTAGCACCTGTCCAGGGCTCTGTGTACTCTAAGGGTCTCCAACCAGACTGCAAACTGGTACAGTATTAAACAATTGTAGCCCAGACTGTCTTACTTCAGTCAAGATACTGAATTGGTAACAACTAGCACAAGCTCTAAGTAAGTGGACTTTAACTCAGGGGTTCTGACTTGAAAAGATACTTCCTCTGGAAGACAAGTTTGTGTGGCTTCACTGCATTCAGAAAGGGAATAGCTCAAACAAACACAATGTCATAAAATATTTTACTATCAGGCTATCTGGTGTCAATACAGCTACACAAGTGTGCGCACTTTGTGCTTTTGTATTAAAAAAACATACAAAACTTTGTTGATCTCGATGCTTGTAAACAATTATTTGTGTTAAATTCATATAAATCAGCGATTAAAAAATCGGAAGTAAAAAAAAAGATCACATTCATATTCAAGATAGTTGTTACCTCGCAGAGTTGAAGATTATTCTCGACATAGTTTTTGTGACTTTCTCGGTCATTTCTCCATTGTCAGAATGATCCATTCTCCAGTGTCATGTGACTGATTGTCGTCACATGACAACAGTTCCATGAAGATTGTGGCAAAAAACAAGTGATGAACAAAAAAGGGGAGATGATCTTCCCGGTCATTCACCCTTCCAACAAACCGGACCTGCTGTCATGTTACGATCAACAACGTGGTCACATTATATTAAGAGTGACTTGATTGAAATTTTTTCACTCCCTGGTGAGCATAGGCCATTAACAACTCCTTTCCATCAAACACAGTTCTGGACTTTATTTTTAGTTTATTGGAAGGTTGAATGACCAGGAAGGTCATATCTCCTATTTCTGGGATTATAACCTATCTTTGTGATAGCGTCATGGCACCACAGAAATATTGCGCCAGTCCAAAGAGCAGCTGTACAAAATGTCAGGGCATGAAATCTGAAACTGCACATAGAATGTCAGTAGAGGAATCCAGTAGCCACTGCAACACATGATGTGGTTATTCAGGGATTGTGTGCTGTCTTCTTGATAGACACTACGCATGCCTTACCAGACCACTTACCAAGAAATGGAAAGCCTAAAGCACGCACAACCAGAGGCTGCGTGCACATTCTAAACAACACAACGCCATTCACAAATGACACATTGCTAGGTTCACAATATGTGTTTGTTGTTCAACAAACATGAAATTAAGTTTGATTTTTTTTTAGTATTTTTTCAAATATTCATCATTTTTACTAAGAGGAAATTTGTCAATAGTGAAATTAGCATTGATCTTGCCATTTCAAAGCTTGAGCAGTTTTGGTAACTCTACTTTGTAGTGTCTTTTGTACAAGACACTAAAAGCCATTGGTCCCTTCTACCTGGTATCTAGGCCAGGGGAAGTAAAAGACCCAACACAGGGACAAATGTGTAATCTGCGATGGACTCACAAAGTGGTGGGCTCTATCTCTCACCACAAGTCTACGATCCCTCCTCCAAACACAGGCAGTGTAACCTGTGATGGACCCACAAAGTGGTGGGCTCTATCTCTCACCACAAGTCTACGATCCCTCCTCCAAACACAGGCAGTGTAACCTGTGATGGACTCACAAAGTGGTGGGCTCTATCTCTCACCACAGGTCTATGATCCCTCCTCCAAACACAGGCAGTGTAACCTGTGATGGACTCACAAAGTGGTGGGCTCTATCTCTAACCACAGGTCTATGATCCCTCCTCCAAACACAGGCAGTGTAATCTGTGATGGACTCACAAAGTGGTGGGCTCTATCTCTCACCACAGGTCTATGATCCCTCCTCCAAACACAGGCAGTGTAACCTGTGATGGACTCACAAGGTGGTGGGCTCTATCTCTAACCACAGGTCTATGATCCCTCCTCCAAACACAGGCAGTGTAACCTGTGATGGACTCACAAAGTGGTGGGCTCTATCTCTCACCACAGGTCTATGATCCCTCCTCCAAACACAGGCAGTGTAACCTGCGATGGACTCACAAAGTGGTGGGCTCTATCTCTCACCACAGGTCTATGATCCCTCCTCCAAACACAGGCAGTGTAACCTGTGATGGACTCACAAAGTGGTGGACTCTATCTCTCACCACAGGTCTATGATCCCTCCTCCAAACACAGGCAGTGTAACCTGTGATGGACTCACAAAGTGGTGGACTCTATCTCTAACCACAGGTCTATGATCCCTCCTCCAAACACAGGCAGTGTAACCTGTGATGGACTCACAAAGTGGTGGACTCTATCTCTCACCACAGGTCTATGATCCCTCCTCCAAACACAGGCAGTGTAACCTGTGATGGACCCACAAAGTGGTGGACTCTATCTCTCACCACAAGTCTATGATCCCTCCTCCAAACACAGGCAGTGTAACCTGTGATGGACTCACAAAGTGGTGGACTCTATCTCTCACCACAGGTCTATGATCCCTCCTCCAAACACAGGCAGTGTAACCTGTGATGGACCCACAAAGTGGTGGACTCTATCTCTCACTACAGGTCTATGATCCATCCTCCAAACACAGGCAGTGTAACCTGTGATGGACTCACAAAGTGGTGGACTCTATCTCTCACCACAGGTCTATGATCCCTCCTCCAAACACAGGCAGTGTAACCTGTGATGGACTCACAAAGTGGTGGACTCTATCTCTAACCACAGGTCTATGATCCCTCCTCCAAACACAGGCAGTGTAACCTGTGATGGACTCACAAAGTGGTGGACTCTATCTCTCACCACAGGTCTATGATCCCTCCTCCAAACACAGGCAATGTAACCTGTGATGGACTCACAAAGTGGTGGGCTCTATCTCTCACCACAGGTCTATGATCCCTCCTCCAAACACAGGCAGTGTAACCTGCGATGGACTCACAAAGTGGTGGGCTCTATCTCTCACCACAGGTCTATGATCCCTCCTCCAAACACAGGCAGTGTAACCTGTGATGGACTCACAAAGTGGTGGACTCTATCTCTCACCACAGGTCTATGATCCCTCCTCCAAACACAGGCAGTGTAACCTGTGATGGACTCACAAAGTGGTGGACTCTATCTCTAACCACAGGTCTATGATCCCTCCTCCAAACACAGGCAGTGTAACCTGTGATGGACTCACAAAGTGGTGGACTCTATCTCTCACCACAGGTATATGATCCCTCCTCCAAACACAGGCAGTGTAACCTGTGATGGACCCACAAAGTGGTGGACTCTATCTCTCACCACAAGTCTATGATCCCTCCTCCAAACACAGGCAGTGTAACCTGTGATGGACTCACAAAGTGGTGGACTCTATCTCTCACCACAGGTATATGATCCCTCCTCCAAACACAGGCAGTGTAACCTGTGATGGACCCACAAAGTGGTGGACTCTATCTCTTACTACAGGTCTATGATCCATCCTCCAAACACAGGCAGTGTAACCTGTGATGGACTCACAAAGTGGTGGACTCTATCTCTCACCACAGGTCTATGATCCCTCCTCCAAACACAGGCAGTGTAACCTGTGATG
Source organism: Lamellibrachia columna (assembly GCA_963662155.1). Lineage (NCBI taxonomy): Eukaryota > Metazoa > Annelida > Polychaeta > Sabellida > Siboglinidae > Lamellibrachia > Lamellibrachia columna. The sequence continues at coordinate 2,031,499 of OY759273.1, forward strand.
GACTCACAAAGTGGTGGACTCTATCTCTAACCACAGGTCTATGATCCCTCCTCCAAACACAGGCAGTGTAACCTGTGATGGACTCACAAAGTGGTGGACTCTATCTCTCACCACAGGTCTATGATCCCTCCTCCAAACACAGGCAGTGTAACCTGTGATGGACTCACAAAGTGGTGGGCTCTATCTCTCACCACAGGTCTATGATCCCTCCTCCAAACACAGGCAGTGTAACCTGTGATGGACTCACAAAGTGGTGGACTCTATCTCTCACCACAGGTCTATGATCCCTCCTCCAAACACAGGCAGTGTAACCTGTGATGGACTCACAAAGTGGTGGGCTCTATCTCTAACCACAGGTCTATGATCCCTCATCCAAACACAGGCAGTGTAACCTGTGATGGACTCACAAAGTGGTGGGCTCTATCTCTCACGACAGGTCTATGATCCCTCCTCCAAACACAGGCAATGTAACCTGTGATTGACTCACAAAGTGGTGGGCTCTATCTCTCACCACAGGTCTATGATCCCTCCTCCAAACACAGGCAATGTAACCTGTGATGGACTCACAAAGTGGTGGGCTCTATATCTAACCACAGGTCTATGATCCCTCCTCCAAACACAGGCAATGTAAACTGTGATGGACTCACAAAGTGGTGGGCTCTATCTCTAACCACAGGTCTATGATCCCTCCTCCAAACACAGGCAGTGTAACCTGTGATGGACTCACAAAGTGGTGGGCTCTATCTCTAACCACAGGTCTATGATCCCTCCTCCAAACACAGGCAGTGTGTGGAGCTGCCACCAAGTGTGGTGCTGCTACCCAGTGTGGAGCTGCTACCCAGTGTGGTGCTGCTACCCAGTGTGGTGCTGCTACCCAGTGTGGTGTGATTGAAGCACCCAGCAGGCCATGTGTACAACAGCAATGTCACAGCTGACTCCCTACATTGGTCTGTAGCAGAACAATCAATAAATGATCTTGTGAAGTAATTTATGTTTTATCTTTACCAGCTGAATGAGCTTGCACAATGCTTTGGAGACAACAACTGGTATGATGCACTATATCATTAGACATTATTCACACATTCAATTCCACCTCTTTTTATCGCAGCGAACTCACACAGAGAACTCGTGCAATCGAACAAAACTGGCAAACATTTGCCCCATGTTTATCTCACTTCAATCTCTGATGCTCTACCACTCACTGTACTACCAACCATGTCTATCCACTGTATATGATGTATTTCACAGACTAAATATGGTTACATACCTTTGTTAAAAGCCTAATACTACATTCACAGTGACAAGTAATAAATTATTTAACTACAGTACTCCGCCTACGATTACTAAACATGTAGACACATGTTCATTTTAAATCCATTTTACTGGTATGTGAATATTGATTTTAACACCAAACGTTGGCATGAATAAATTTTTCATCAAAACTAAAACTGAGCTTGCATAGAGATAAAGTTAGATAATTGATTTAATTTATATATCATCCTCTGTAAGAACGACTTACTTCTTTACTTAAGCCTTATCATCTTCTTCTGCCACTAATGACTCTTTCCACTGCTTCAGCCACTTCTCTGCTTTTTCCTTTTGCCTTGAGGGTGACATGTGAGCACCTGTCTTGTCATGTGTTGCAGTTAAGGAACTTTGGGTCTTCTGTAGCGTGGATTTTGTAGTATGCCATGTCTCGGATCCAATCATTAGCCCAGCCTTAACATTTGATTTTAAAATGTGTAGCTTTGTTGAAATTAAAATTTCTCTAGACTTCCACATCTTGTTGAAAATTATGAAAGCTTTGGATGAAAATCTTGTTAAATATTGTTAAATCATGTTCACTCCTTATTTTAATTCATTTTAAATTGTGTTTATATTGCTAAATCTTGTTAAGTCATGCTAAATCTTGTTTATCATGTTAAATCTTGTTCAGTCATGAAAGATAAATCTTGTTAAAACTTATTAAATTTTAATAAATCTTGTTAAATCATATTAAATCTTGTGAGATCTTATTAACTATTAAAAAAAAAATTTAATCTTATAAAATCATGTTAAATATTGTTAGATATGGCTAAATGTTGTTAAATATTTAAAAATCTGATTAAATACTACAAACTACAGGATGTCAAGCATGTCCAGAATTGATGCCCGTCTTGGTGCTAATCTGACTGATGATTTCATGGTCAATGCTCCAGCAAAAAAACACTAGAATCACCAATCACCATCTGTCATGTGCAATGACCTGGCACCAAATTGTCCGGGTACGCAGATTTAAACATCTGTATTTCCATTAATATGCCAAAGTAAATGTCGTGGAATGATCTGTTGTGGAATTACAGCACAGTTCGAGTGGGCAGGTGAGGAACATTTCCTGTGGCGCCGTCAGCTGGTTGGCATCTTAAACATTTCTTTGAAAGGAGCCCATTCATAAACATGCATGGTCGTGACATCAGCTGCAAGGAGACACCTACACAGATAATACTCCTAGACTTCGGACAATAATGGGACTGTTATATGAGTAGTAGGACACCATCGTCAGTAGCACCAGAGGTTTCCACAACTCTACTGATATTTGTTGCAATAAACTTAATGAGGCATGTGGTTTCACAATAAATGGTGACAGAAATGTTTATCCAACTCATTATTTTTGTATATCTGACTTATCTGTCACCATTTACTGTGAATCAACTCATACTTTTCATCAATAAATTGTATATGTAAAGATGAATAGTATAACATTGTAGAGTCCATTAAATGAAAGCAGTAGACATCTACAGTGAATTAGTATCATTTAAAAAGGTCATGTCAATCAACTGCTGTTGTTAACATTCTAAATCCTGAAAAAATAAAAAAACGAATAATGTTAATAATTACCAGTAATTATGATTAATTGGTAATTATTACTATTACTATTATTAATTATGAACTACTAGTAACTGTTATTAACTATTAATTAGTATTAATTGAATGAATTAGTATTTATCATTAGTAATTATTAATGATTGTTAATAATTATTAATCATTATTGATTACCATTAATTGTTATTAATTATATATTTTTTATTATTATTATTAATTCATTATTAGTAGTCAATAGTTATTGGTTATTGTCATCATCATTATTATTATTATACAATAAAACCTATTTTTTCTATCTTGGTTTTTCACAAAAGTTAATTTTATTACATCAAAAGTTTATCTTCGCCCTTGGAATGGAACTTGACAAAGTTCTGGGAGAATGCTCAAAATTCCTGGAATGTATCAAAAGAAACTTGTATATCATTTATTGATCAAGATGTATCTTAGGATATTCGATTTCGTGACTTCAAGCCCATGACGTGACTTCAAGCCCATGACGTGACTTCAAGCCCATGACGTGACTTCAAGCCCATGACGTGAAAACAGCCATGTCAATCTTAGGCATTCTCTCAAAACATTGCTGTCTGATACTAATCAAAACAGCTTTCATTGGGGGAATGGGTTAGTAACTGTTTCATGTTGCAATGTAACATGTATGAAGGGTCTGAACATGTACTTGATGCTTATGAGATACTCCCTAAACAGCTGATCACAGCTACACTGGGAAGTAGTTTAGAGACTGACACCACCAGCTCAATGAGGTGCACTGATTCCACAATAGGTTTTTCCATTTCCCTGCATGGGATCTTTTACTTCTGCAGGCATAGACACCAGACAGAAGGGACCAACGGCTTTTAGCGTCTCTTCCGAAAAACAGAGGAAATGTGGGGTGAATGAAATTACTAAACAGCTGTAGGTAGACTCTAACCACATGCCCCTCGATCGCCAGTCATGTGCTTTAACCACGCCGCACCCCACACGGGTCTAAGTTTAAATGATACTGGTTTGTTGTTGGTGTACTTCTGCACAATGATGTTTTGAGAACGTACATTTATGAAATGTTGCTCTGGTCGACAGCTTTACTAAACACTTGTTTACTTATTCTATCTCTATTCATGTGATCAGTGTTTATCTTTACTTATTCTATCTCTATTCATGTGATCAGTGTTTATCTTTACTTATTCTATCTCTATTCATGTGATCAGTGTTTATCTTTACTTATTCTATCTCTATTTGTGCGATCAGTGTTTATCTTTACTTATTCTATCTCTATTTGTGCGATCAGTGTTTATCTTTACTTATTCTATCTCTATTCATGTGATCAATGTTTATCTTTACTTATTCTATCTCTATTCATGTGATCAGTGTTTATCTTTACTTATTCTATCTCTATTCATGTGATCAATGTTTATCTTTACTTATTCTATCTCTATTCTTGTGATCAATGTTTATCTTTACTTATTCTATCTCTATTTACGTGATCAGTGTTTATCTTTACTTATTCTATCTCTATTTACGTGATCAGTGTTTATCTTTACTTATTCTATCTCTATTTATGTGATCAGTGTTTATCTTAGTGAACTCTTTGAAGGTGTGGGTCACCAAGATATCCCGGAGGAGAATTTGGGTGGCAGCCAAAAAAGGTTAAGAAACGCTAGGTTAATTAATAACAAAATCCTCCAATTTCACAAAAAAAACAGAAGAAATTGGCATAAACTAGTTTCTTCCAGTTTTACCAAGAAGTGTCAGAAGAAAGCAAAGGTAACTGGTCAGTAATTGGTCAGTAGCTGGTCACATCCAGCATAACTATCGAGTCGGTCATTAATACAGTTCCTTTGGCCGTTGCTATCACAACCAACGTGAAGTGGAGACCAAAGTTGTCAACATGATGAAGACCAGCGTAATAAGAGTCTACTCTATCAGGTAGTACTGCAGGTAATGACAACATTGTCACGATTTATAAATCGCAGGTGTGATCAGTCACTGAACACGCAAATTAGTGGATTAATTTGGTAGCAACATTCTGCTGGTGTCTTTATAACAGTCTTAAATGCAGCCATCTTAAATGCAGCAATGTTCATCTGTAGATGAACATATCTCAGGAGGGCGGGTTATAAGTAGATGAACATTGTTGGACTCTCGATAAGCCAATGGCTTCCTTGTCCACTTGCCATCTGGGCCTTTGGCTTGGATGGCAAATCTTGTTAAATCTTGTTAAATCTTTCCATAAAGGTGTAACTCAATAAAAAGCTTACTCTTAAAGGCACATGTCAGCATTAAAAGTGACATTTAAATAAGAACAGTGATTCAAACATAATCACTCACTCAATCCTCTTCTCTCCTGCACAAGAATAAGGCATCTTAAAACATCATAAAAAAGTTGTTACTTGCTTTCAAACTTGGTAGCAAAAATCTGCTATCATGTCTAAAAAGTACATTTTTACCCCTGATACAAGTTTCAAGTCTTAGCATACCACATAGAAAAATATTAGCATTTACAAGGCAGAGCTACCATAACAATACATACCCCCATATACACTCACCATAAAGTGATGGAATTAGGAAATATCATAACTTTACAACAGTTATGCAATTATATGATAATATATACTGACATTTTTTATCTGATGTAAAATAACAACTGCATTCTGAATACGCTGATGCAAATATGTGGAATGAATATTTATTATATTTTCCACAATGATCAGTGTAATTACTCTAGTTGGACTGTACAACCTTCGGTACTGATTAGTTGTAATGTAACAAATATAAGAATATTACACAATGATCAGTGTAACAACTCTAGATGGACTGTACAACCTTCGGTACTGATTAGTTGTAATGTAATATTACACAATGATCAGTGTAATTACTCTAGATGGACTGTACAACCTTCGGTCCTAATTAGTTGTAATGTAATATTACACAATGATCAGTGTAACTACTCTAGATGGACTGTACAACCTTCGGTACTGATTAGTTGTAATGTAACAGATATAAGAATATTACACAATGATCAGTGTAACTACTCTAGATGTACTGTACAATCATCGGTCCTGATTAGTTGTAATGTAATATTACACAATGATCAGTGTAACTACTCTAGATGGACTGTACAACCTTCGGTACTGATTAGTTGTAATGTAACAGATATAAGAATATTACACATGATCAGTGTAACTACTCTAGATGTACTGTACAATCATCGGTCCTGATTAGTTGTAATGTAATATTACACAATGATCAGTGTAACTACTCTAGATGGACTGTACAACCTTCAGTACTAATTAGTTTTAATGTAACAGATATAAGAATATTACATAATGATCAGTGTAATTACTCGAGATGGACTGTTCAATCTTTGACGTTAATTAGTTTTAATGTAACATATGTAAGAATATTACACAATGATCAGTGTAATTACTCTAGATGGATTGTGCAACCTTCAGTGCTAAATAGGTTTAATATAATAAATAAGAAGACAAATACAACTGATTCACGCTGCTTGAAAAATTCAATATTCACTTGAAAGCATTCAGCTGTACAGCAATCACTGCACACAAGCTGCTCATTCTTGTATTATATCACTGTGTTCTGTCAGGTACTCATACATCTGAAAACTAAGACAATGGATGGGGAATGAATGAAATGTGTGTGTGTTTCAGGGTGTCAAGGTCTCAGCTTGCATCCTGTCTCAACTTGCCCATGTACGTGTACACTAACATCCGATGCTAATTATTTCAAATCAATTAATATAAATTAAATACTTGATTTAGTTGCTGTTTTTCCAAGGTAATGGCTATTAAGAATAATAGATAGAATATAAAAATGTTCAGGTCAAATAGCAAGGAGATTGTCAAAGCTAAGCCAACTGCCAAGCATGACTACCTCTGATGGACAGTTGCACATCTGTAATACTTTACCAGAGGTAATATAATATTATAATTATTACATTACATTACATTATATTATAATTATTATTACATGTATTTAGCAAACAGATGTGGCAGAATGGAGTGGCAGTTCTCATACTATAAAACGTCACAGAACAATGTGTATCTTAAGTGTTTCTTATTGGATATGTCAAGAAAGTATTTATTAACCGCAGTGACCTGCCCAGTCCTGCTGCTTGTGTAATATCAATGACATGTAACCAGCCCTTGACAGCTTCAAGGACTGGGTTACCTCAGCAGCTTTCTCACTGGATTTGCTATTTATTTCTTGTTTCTTGATTTCTTACACGGCCATAGTTAAAAGAACTGCAGGAGAGATTATGTTCCAAGTTGGGACTGGTACTTGTCTTAGTGAAGGATGCAGAGGCAGCCAACTATTGTCTGATGTACATCAGTCAGGACACATCTAGTAGAACAACAACAACATAGGCTGCACATTTGCGAGAACAATAGGATGCGGAGGTTTACAGGAACAAAAAGGATGGACAGAAGGAAAATGAGTGATCTATTGGAAAAGATTGTGACTCAGTTTACCAGATTTAACAAGATTGCCATCCAAGGCCAAAAAACCCAGACGGCAAGTGGACAAGGAAGCCATTGGCTTTTCAAGAGTCTAACCATTCTTCATTTATGTGTAACCCGCCCTTTTGAGATATTTATCTCTTTTTCTCACGCTGCTAGCATTCACACAATCTGTAGATAACTTGTTCTATTAATTTATTGTTCTTTGTGAGAATGAGTACTTTCTGATTTCCGAGTTGAACTTAATGGGAAGAATAGCAGGAAGCCGTACGATGTGGGTGGGACATTTGGTGCAGATAGAGAGAAGAGAGCAGAGGCAGTGAAACAGTGAGGCTGCAGGGAAAGGGAAAGACCACATGGGAAGATTGTGTTAAGAGGGATCTAACTGTAAGGCAGGCAGAGGAGGGTGGAAAGTGGATGAAAAAAGCAAAGAATTTGTTGCCCTCACCTCTTTATATAGGGAACTTTGAGTAAAAACACATATTAAAGAAGTCAACGAAAAATATAATTGACTCTGAAAAAAATGTGCCAAGTATCTGTAAATCTACTAAAGGGTGCATATAAATGGAACTATGTGGTCATAACTTTGTGTGTAATTTTGCATTGTTTCTAATATACCAAAGCACCATACCCGATTTTCCTAGCTGATTCAACACTACCATGGCATGTCAAAACCTCATTTACAATTTCACCACATGTTACTGGGTTCTTCAAATCATAATGGAAACAGGATCTGAGGTAATGATTAATCTAATCACCGCTACAAATTAAAACACTTCCGGATTATGTTATGCCAGTCCACATCTTGGTTGCAAATGCCATCAAAAACTGATTTATTGAAATCTATTAATTAATTCATCTCCGCTGTGTGGGCTTGGTGCTCATCAAAATGCTCATGGTCGTATGTGGTGGTGGAAAAACATGGTTGAAAAACTGATCCAGAATAAATACTTGTGCATATGAAAAATACATAAAACCGTCCCATCATACATAATGCCTGTCTGTTGATTGTTATTGGAGTTTGCGCAACGCAAACAGAATGCAATGACTGGTTCTAGGTACGGCGGTTGATGGACTGTGATTGTCTTATGGTTAGGCCCTGTCAGTCTGAGACAAGACAGACTTAAACCATAGTCTGTTTATGCTATGGCAGGTCTTGAAACGGGTCATAAAACAACACATTACACTAAGATAAGACCTCTCATAACTGGGCCCACTCCACATGTAATGTATATGTGCAGGTGTCATATGTGTGACCTTATGAAGCACAATACAGTTTAGTTTCTGCAGTCTGCCTGTTTGACCTTCACATAATTAGGTCAAGGACAAAGCGACTTCTAGCTGATTGCGTTCCAAGAATGCAAGTACAGGCGTGTGTAACCACTGTAGCGAACACATATAATGAACAAAAAGTGCCCCACAACCTGACAAGTCATATAAAAGTAAAAAGTATTATACTTACCGCTTAATAAAAGAGAATATGTATATGTGGATACTTTCAATAACATACATCATTAGATCATAGAGAGGCTGTATATGTGGATACTTTCAATAAAATACATCATTAGATCACAGAGAGGCTGTAAATGTGGATACTTTCAATAACATACATCATTAGATCACAGAGAGGCTGTATATGTGGATACTTTCAATAACATACATCATTAGATCACAGAGAGGCTGTAAATGTGGATACTTTCAATAACATACATCATTAGATCACAGAGAGGCTGTATATGTGGATACTTTCAATAACATACATCATTAGATCACAGAGAGGCTGTAAATGTGGATACTTTCAATAACATACATCATTAGATCACAGAGAGGCTGTATATGTGGATACTTTCAATAACATACATCATTAGATCATAGAGAGGCTGTATATGTGGATACTTTCAATAACATACATCATTAGATCATAGAGAGGCTGTATATGTGGATACTTTCAATAACGCACATCATTAGATCACAGAGAGGCTGTATATGTGGATACTTTCAATAACGCACATCATTAGATCACAGAGAGGCTGTATATGTGGATACTTTCAATAATATACATTATTAGATCACAGAGAGGCTGTATATGTGGATACTTTCAATAACATACATCATTAGATCATAGAGAGGCTGTATATGTGGATACTTTCAATAACACACATCATTAGATCACAGAGAGGCTGTATATGTGGATACTTTCAATAATATACATCATTAGATCTTAGAGAGGCTATTGTTTTCATCTGTTTCACTGCAAAAATGTGACATATTGGACACTTAAATTCAGCCATGTCAATGTTTTTGTGCTTAAATCAACAACACATCACACAAAATATACAGGCTTCAATTATACAATGTTAGGAAGTGTTCAGATAACTGGGATTGTGGGTGAGTAGAACTCTATAAAATTTTATTTATCCAGCAACAACCAGATTAACAAGTGATATGAGTACAGGGTCTGCTTAAAACAACGAGTATTAAATTAATTAAATAAATACTTGAATATAAAAGTTCAAAACAAAAACAACATATTCAATTACAAGTATTTTATTGCTTAATGTTTCAAAATAAAAAATGTTGCTGTGCATTAAATAATTAACTTTAAATAAATATTGCATATTATGTTATGAACCTTACATTAACTTTGCATAAATTTAAATATAACTACTGGGTCATTCCATGTCAAATGAACCAATTTTCTGGAAATTTCAAATTTGATATCTCGGAATTTGCTTAAATGTTAAGCAATGAATAAGTAGCTATACTTGAGCACTTCTGCAAAAGAACCACGCATTTACATACAAAATGTGTGTGTATCGCCCTATAATGTGAACAGGAAGATAGGCGTCCAAAAACACACATGCTATTTTTTATGTTTTCAGGTGCTTCTAACTTGAGAAATTTACAAGCTACATATCTGAAATTATGTAGACATATTGGTGCAGATTATCTATGCAAAATTGAAGAATGATAGGACAAAGGACAATGGGTATACCTGGTGCACGAAAATCGAAAAGAACATAAAACATTCCAGGAAGAATGTCAGCAGTCTGTATTTTCATTGTTGTGTTACAGTGCAATGTCCAAATTGCTACCATCTGTTGTCATGGATACTGACAATAATGTATCAGTTCAGTAGGCTTCTAGTTGCTATATTTTCGGAATAATTCTGCCTTAAACTTTTTCTATATTTAACGATTTTCAGCACCCAAAATGCGAATGTGGGTCCTATGATCATTTTCCTATTTTTCCTTATCATGTCACATTTTGGCTTCATTATTTTTTAACTATGCTCAATACTAAGGCTTAAATGTATGCTAAGTTGTTATTACTGCACAGGTGATAATGCCAACCTTGCTGCAAATCTAGCGAGACTTGATTGGGCCAATAATGGCTAAACTGGACTTGGCCTGCTATTGAAAAACCTAGTTCGACTAATAATGGATGTCATTTGACACTGGCTCGACTTGCATTGGCTTACCAGTAAGAAAAAACAAATGGACCAATAATGGCTGTCATTATATCAATTAGCATTGGCTTGCTAGTTAAAAAACAATTGGGCCAACAATGGCTGTCACAGGCATGACCGGCCTGCATGGAAGCCATTCACATGCTTAAAGTTACACCTTTTTAAAAAGCTAAATACTGGCAAAATTTTATTCCTAGCTAAGGGTGTGGTTAAATTGCTACCATCTATTGTCAGGACTCTACTGGCAATAATCTTTTACTTTACTAGGTGTCTACTTACTATATTTTCAGAATTATTCAATCTTAAACTTTAACTTTTTCTATATTTTATGACTTTCAGCACCCTAAATGAGAATGTGGGACAAGTCCTATGACCAACATATTTTAACTGTGCCTAGTCCTTTATTAGGTAAACAACATATTAAAATTTCAGGATGGTGTTATGTCTCATTTAATTTATATTGCAGCTGAAAGTTACTGTTCTGCCCAATGGCGTTTTCTCCTAAATTTCTACCAAACTGGCCAAAAATATCCAAAATAAAAGTGTCAGAACACCATCCTGAAATTGTAATATGTTGATTACCTAATCTAACAAGATTTGCCATCCAAGCGAACGGCCCAGATGGCAAGTAGACAAGGAAGCCACTGGCTTATCGAGAGTCCAACAATGTTCATCTCTGTGTAACTCGCCCTCCTGAGATATGTGTCAACCTTGTTTTTAAACATATTCACGCTAAATATGTATAAAGGACAATGCACAGTTAAAAAATGGGGGTCATAGGACTTCTGTAACATTCTCATTTCAGGTGCTGAAAATAGTCAAATATAGAAAACTTTAAAGTTTATGGCTGAATTATTCTGAAATTATAGCAATTAGAAGCCTACTGAACTAATAGCTTATTGCCAGTATGCCTGACATTAGATGGTGGCAATTGGGATCTTGTACTGTAACACAACAATAAAATACAAATTGTTGAAATCTTCGGGAAAAAATATTATTTTCCATCTTCGTGCACCCGGTATTCCCACTGTCCTTTGCCCTATCATTCTTGAATTTTGCAAAGACAATCTCTACTAACATTTCATATATGTAGCTTGTAAACTTCTCCAGTTAGGAGCACCTGAAAAAAGAAAAAAATAACAGGTGTTCATTGTTAAAGGGCATTACAGACACAATATGAATGCAAATCCTTATAAAACTTAATTTTTTAATTAGAAGTTTTATTATTCTCAAAAAAATTAATTTTGCCAAATTGAGGACATATTTCGAACAAATAAATGGCTGTAGGAAGTCTAACTGTGGTCTTCCATCACCGTGGATATCCTAAAGACAGGTTGCCTTAAGTGCTACTTGATCTGTGCAACTGGATGACCCATGTCTGCACTGACCAGTACAACAGTTATTTCCAGACGGACTGCTCATATTGCAACTCACGAAGCTTGTCTCAGACAGACTTACTCTGTCCTGTACTGTAACACTTTCAAATACACAACCAGATAACTCATGAGGCTTGTCTCAGACAGACCCACTCTGTCCTGTCTTGTAACACCTTCAAATAAACAACCAGACAACTCATGAGGCTTGTCTCAAACAGACCCACACTGTCCTATCTTGTAACACCTTCAAATACACAACCAGACAACTCATGACACTTGTCTCAGACAGGCCAACTCTGTCCTGTCATGTAACAGGACTTGGGGCCGAGGACATTTTTGTGAGTATGAGTACATTGATGATGGATGAGTATGAGCAGGAGTACATTGATGATGGATGAGTATGAGTAGGAGTACATTGATGATGGATGAGTATGAGCAGGAGTACATTGATGATGGATGAGTATGAGTAGGAGTACATTGATGATGGATGAGTATGAGTAGGAGTACATTGATGATGGATGAGTATGAGTAGGAGTACATTGATGATGGATGAGTATGAGCAGGAGTACATTGATGATGGATGAGTATTAGTAGGAGTACATTGATGATGGATGAGTATGAGTAGGAGTACATTGATGATGGATGAGTATGAGTAGGAGTACATTGATGATGGATGAGTGAGTAGGAGTACATTGATGATGGATGAGTATGAGCAGGAGTACATTGATGATGGATGAGTATGAGGAGTACATTGATGATGGATGAGTATGAGCAGGAGTACATTGATGATGGATGAGTATGAGCAGGAGTACATTGCTGATGGATGAGTATGAGCAGGATTACATTGATGATGGATGAGTATGAGTAGGAGTACATTGATGATGGATGAGTATGAGCAGGAGTACATTGATGATGGATGAGTATGAGTAGGAGTACATTGATGATGGATGAGTATGAGTAGGAGTACATTGATGATGGATGAGTATGAGTAGGAGTACATTGATGATGGATGAGTATGAGCAGGAGTACATTGATGATGGATGAGTATGAGTAGGAGTACATTGATGATGGATGAGTATGAGCAGGAGTACATTGATGATGGATGAGTATGAGTAGGAGTACATTGATGATGGATGAGTATGAGCAGGAGTACATTGATGACGGATGAGTATGAGTAGGAGTACATTGATGATGGATGAATATGAGCAGGAGTACATTGATGATGGATGAGTATGAGGAGTACATTGATGATGGATGAGTATGAGCAGGAGTACATTGATGATGGATGAGTATGAGTAGGAGTACATTGATGATGGATGAGTATGAGTAGGAGTACATTGATGATGGATGAGTATGAGTAGGAGTACATTGATGATGGATAAGTATGAGTAGGAGTACATTGATGATGGATGAGTATGAGCAGGAGTACATTGATGATGGATGAGTATGAGCAGGAGTACATTGATGATGGATGAGTATGAGTAGGAGTACATTGATGATGGATGAGTATGAGCAGGAGTACATTGATGATGGATGAGTATTAGTAGGAGTACATTGATGATGGATGAGTATGAGTAGGAGTACATTGATGATGGATGAGTATGAGCAGGAGTACATTGATGATGGATGAGTATGAGTAGGAGTACATTGATGATGGATGAGTATGAGCAGGAGTACATTGATGATGGATGAGTATGAGCAGGAGTACAGTGATGATGGATGAGTATGAGTAGGAGTACATTGATGATGGATGAGTATGAGCAGGAGTACATTGATGATGGATGAGTATGAGCAGGAGTACATTGATGATGGATGAGTATGAGTAGGAGTACATTGATGATGGATGAGTATGAGTAGGAGTACATTGATGATGGATGAGTATGAGTAGGAGTACATTGATGATGGATGAGTATGAGTAGGAGTACATTGATGATGGATGAGTATGAGCAGGAGTACATTGATGATGGATGAGTATGAGCAGGAGTACATTGATGATGGATGAGTATGAGTAGGAGCACATTGATGATGGATAAGTATGAGTAGGAGTACATTGATGATGGATGAGTATGAGCAGGAGTACATTGATGATGGATGAGTATGAGCAGGAGTACATTGATGATGGATGAGTATGAGCAGGAGTACATTGATGATGGATGAGTATGAGCAGGAGTACAGTGATGATGGATGAGTATGAGCAGGAATACATTGATGATGGATGAGTATGAGCAGGAGTACATTGATGATGGATGAGTATGAGCAGGAGTACAGTGATGATGGATGAGTATGAGCAGGAGTACATTGATGATGGATGAGTATGAGCAGGAGTACATTGATGATGGATGAGTATGAGTAGGAGTACATTGATGATGGATGAGTATGAGCAGGAGTACATTGATGATGGATGAGTATGAGTAGGAGTACATTGATGATGGATGAGTATGAGTACATTGATGATGGATAAGTATGAGTAGGAGTACATTGATGATGGATGAGTATGAGCAGGAGTACATTGATGATGGATGAGTATGAGTACATTGATGATGGATAAGTATGAGTAGGAGTACATTGATGATGGATGAGTATGAGTAGGAGTACATTGATGATGGATGAGTATGAGTACATTGATGATGGATAAGTATGAGTAGGAGTACATTGATGATGGATGAGTATGAGCAGGAGTACATTGATGATGGATGAGTATGAGCAGGAGTACATTGATGATGGATGAGTATGAGCAGGAGTACATTGATGATGGATGAGTATGAGCAGGAGTACATTGATGATGGATGAGTATGAGCAGGAGTACATTGATGATGGATGAGTATGAGCAGGAGTACATTGATGATGGATGAGTATGAGCAGGAGTACATTGATGATGGATGAGTATGAGCAGGAGTACACTGCTAAAAGCTGAGTACGAGTATGAGTACATTCTCACACGTACAAGTACGAGTACATATTTTATAAATATTAAATAATAACGTTTTTTTTTTTAAAAAATTTTTAAGTAATCTAATTTATATAACTCAGCAACAAGTGAATATGCAATGGCATTTGATCAGATTTTTTTATGATGAAAACTGTAAAAAAAAACTCTTTATTTCATCAACATTCACTTCAATTAAAACAAAACAACCAACAGGAGTATTTGTTACCTGACAACACACTGGCTACATTTCTTTGTTTAGCATTTCTCTTATCTCTGCTCCCTCAGTCCCTGCTCTCTCAGACCCAGGCTAGCATGTCTCATGGCTTCCTGAGACATGCTGCATGTCTCATGGCTTCACTGATCAACATTGAATGATTGTTTGCAATATTACAATCAAGGGTTGGCTAGGAGTCCTCCAGATGTTACCTACAGAGTTTCAGGACTCTGGATCACATGTCTGGACAGTGGATATGGCCTAATCAATTAATTAAATAAGGATCATCTTAAATTAATCACTTTCATAGATTTTGTTGCATTTTTTCTTTTAGGAAAATATTTCCAATAGTTGTAACAGACTTTGTACAGTAGGGAAGTTCTACATAGAACCATACAATATAATTATGGTTTGTCGCAATATATATTATTTATACTTGAAGACAAACAAATGCCTACCCCTACAAACAAATGGGAACCCAAAACATATGGTTACCCTATACAAACCCCTCCATTTTAAAAACATACAGACATGGTATGACTCATAACATTTTTGCTTGGAGTCCCTTCTTAACTTCAGTTAATAATTCATAAACCACTGCTTTGATATAATAATATCCATTAAACCAATATCTTTGTAGTTAGTCTACCAGTGACTAAACATTAACACCTAAAAAAAACAAGATTTGCCCAAATTGCAACAAAGAGAATGTATGGCAATTTTACAAATTTTTATATATTTTTTTTTATAATGACCACACAAGACCATTTTACATGCTTATACATGAGTTCAGTTTGTCTACGTTTGGTGCACAAGGGCAATGCTGCAATTTGCAATCTGTTTATGTTAGAAGTTTTCAATTTATCTGTTCTGCTCTTAGACTCCTGGCTGTTGAGAGGGTTAGCACATGCCAATACAACAGGCTCAAAATCCCCTTTATAATCCCCTTTTAGTCAGACTGGCACCAGATTATACTGGTGTAGGTGGCAGTCTGACTACAGTCACCTTTCTTTCTTTCCAAAGACTCTGACTAGTCACCTTTCTTTCTTTCCACAGGGGAAGACTCATCTGGCAGTTCTTAGCAGTTAGCACTTTCAGTCAGTGCCAATTAGCATAGTCTCCTGATTGCATCAAAGGCATTTCATGGCTAACTGGTGGGTTAACTGGTGAATGCCCTTTATGGACATCCTGGTGGCTTAATTAAACAAACATATTAATGCCTGAACTGGCAGCCCACAATTGGTTGTTTAACAGGGTGTTTCTGACTGGGAAAGATGCTGCATGTTTACCTTTTTTGGGTATCATAGTCATAGTTATTGGAAAATGGGGTGTACTATGTGTAGGGATGGTAATCAATCAGAAATAACAAAGTATTAAAAAAAAATAGTTGAACAATACTTCAGGAAAGTTTCATTTTGTTAACTACAATTAAATTAAATTTTCAAAGCATACATTGAGAAAGTACTCGGATGTACTCGTAATGTACTCGTAAAATCTGAGTACATTGAGTATGAGTACGAGTACATGACCCATAAGTTATATGAGTACAAGTACGAGTACACGAGTACACAAGTACCAAGTACTTCCACTCCAGGTCTGCCTGTAACACCTTGAAATACACAACCAGACAACTCATGAGGCTTGTCTCAAGCAGGCCCACACTGTCCTATCTTGTAACACCTTGAAATACACAACCAGACAACTCATGAGGCTTGTCTCAAGCAGGCCCACACTGTCCTATCTTGTAACACCTTCAAATACACAACCAGACAACTCATGAGGCTTGTCTCAAGCAGGCCCACACTGTCCTATCTTGTAACACCTTCAAATACACAACCAGACAACTCATGACATTTGTCTCAAGCAGGCCCACACTGTCCTATCTTGTAACACCTTGAAATACACAACCAGACAACTCATGACATTTGTCTCAAGCAGGCCCACACTGTCCTATCTTGTAACACCTTCAAATACACAACCAGACAACTCATGAAGCTTGTCTCAAGCAGGCCCACACTGTCCTATCTTGTAACACCTTCAAATACACAACCAGACAACTCATGAGGCTTGTCTCAAGCAGGCCCACACTGTCCTATCTTGTAACACCTTCAAATACACAACCAGACAACTCATGACATTTGTCTCAAGCAGGCCCACACTGTCCTATCTTGTAACACCTTCAAATACACAACCAGACAACTCATGAGGCTTGTCTCAAGCAGGCCCACACTGTCCTATCTTGTAACACCTTCAAATACACAACCAGACAACTCATGAGGCTTGTCTCAAGCAGGCCCACACTGTCCTATCTTGTAACACCTTCAAATACACAACCAGACAACTCATGACATTTGTCTCAAGCAGGCCCACACTGTCCTATCTTGTAACACCTTCAAATACACAACCAGACAGCTCATGACATTTGTCTCAAGCAGGCCCACACTGTCCTATCTTGTAACACCTTGAAATACACAACCAGACAACTCATGACATTTGTCTCAAGCAGGCCCACACTGTCCTATCTTGTAACACCTTCAAATACACAACCAGACAACTCATGAGGCTTGTCTCAAGCAGGCCCACACTGTCCTATCTTGTAACACCTTCAAATACACAACCAGACAACTCATGAGGCTTGTCTCAAGCAGGCCCACACTGTCCTATCTTGTAACACCTTCAAATACACAACCAGACAACTCATGACATTTGTCTCAAGCAGGCCCACACTGTCCTATCTTGTAACACCTTCAAATACACAACCAGACAGCTCATGACATTTGTCTCAAGCAGGCCCACACTGTCCTATCTTGTAACACCTTGAAATACACAACCAGACAACTCATGACATTTGTCTCAAGCAGGCCCACACTGTCCTATCTTGTAACACCTTCAAATACACAACCAGACAACTCATGAGGCTTGTCTCAAGCAGGCCCACACTGTCCTATCTTGTAACACCTTCAAATACACAACCAGACAACTCATGACATTTGTCTCAAGCAGGCCCACACTGTCCTATCTTGTAACACCTTCAAATACACAACCAGACAACTCATGAGGCTTGTCTCAAGCAGGCCCACACTGTCCTATCTTGTAACACCTTCAAATACACAACCAGACAACTCATGACATTTGTCTCAAGCAGGCCCACACTGTCCTATCTTGTAACACCTTCAAATACACAACCAGACGACTCATGAGGCTTGTCTCAAGCAGGCCCACACTGTCCTATCTTGTAACACCTTCAAATACACAACCAGACAACTCATGAGGCTTGTCTCAAGCAGGCCCACACTGTCCTATCTTGTAACACCTTCAAATACACAACCAGACAACTCATGAGGCTTGTCTCAAGCAGGCCCACACTGTCCTATCTTGTAACACCTTCAAATACACAACCAGACAGCTCATGACATTTGTCTCAAGCAGGCCCACACTGTCCTATCTTGTAACACCTTGAAATACACAACCAGACAACTCATGACATTTGTCTCAAGCAGGCCCACACTGTCCTATCTTGTAACACCTTCAAATACACAACCAGACAACTCATGACATTTGTCTCAAGCAGGCCCACACTGTCCTATCTTGTAACACCTTCAAATACACAACCAGACAACTCATGACATTTGTCTCAAGCAGGCCCACACTGTCCTATCTTGTAACACCTTCAAATACACAACCAGACAACTCATGAGGCTTGTCTCAAGCAGGCCCACACTGTCCTATCTTGTAACACCTTCAAATACACAACCAGACAGCTCATGACATTTGTCTCAAGCAGGCCCACACTGTCCTATCTTGTAACACCTTCAAATACACAACCAGACAACTCATGACATTTGTCTCAAGCAGGCCCACACTGTCCTATCTTGTAACACCTTCAAATACACAACCAGACAACTCATGAGGCTTGTCTCAAGCAGGCCCACACTGTCCTATCTTGTAACACCTTCAAATACACAACCAGACAACTCATGACATTTGTCTCAAGCAGGCCCACACTGTCCTATCTTGTAACACCTTCAAATACACAACCAGACAACTCATGAGGCTTGTCTCAAGCAGGCCCACACTGTCCTATCTTGTAACACCTTCAAATACACAACCAGACAACTCATGAGGCTTGTCTCAAGCAGGCCCACACTGTCCTATCTTGTAACACCTTCAAATACACAACCAGACAGCTCATGACATTTGTCTCAAGCAGGCCCACACTGTCCTATCTTGTAACACCTTCAAATACACAACCAGACAACTCATGACATTTGTCTCAAGCAGGCCCACACTGTCCTATCTTGTAACACCTTCAAATACACAACCAGACAACTCATGACATTTGTCTCAAGCAGGCCCACACTGTCCTATCTTGTAACACCTTCAAATACACAACCAGACAGCTCATGACATTTGTCTCAAGCAGGCCCACACTGTCCTATCTTGTAACACCTTCAAATACACAACCAGACAACTCATGACATTTGTCTCAAGCAGGCCCACACTGTCCTATCTTGTAACACCTTCAAATACACAACCAGACAACTCATGAGGCTTGTCTCAAGCAGGCCCACACTGTCCTATCTTGTAACACCTTCAAATACACAACCAGACAACTCATGACATTTGTCTCAAGCAGGCCCACACTGTCCTATCTTGTAACACCTTCAAATACACAACCAGACAGCTCATGACATTTGTCTCAAGCAGGCCCACACTGTCCTATCTTGTAACACCTTGAAATACACAACCAGACAACTCATGACATTTGTCTCAAGCAGGCCCACACTGTCCTATCTTGTAACACCTTCAAATACACAACCAGACAACTCATGACATTTGTCTCAAGCAGGCCCACACTGTCCTATCTTGTAACACCTTCAAATACACAACCAGACAGCTCATGACATTTGTCTCAAGCAGGCCCACACTGTCCTATCTTGTAACACCTTCAAATACACAACCAGACAACTCATGACATTTGTCTCAAGCAGGCCCACACTGTCCTATCTTGTAACACCTTCAAATACACAACCAGACAACTCATGACATTTGTCTCAAGCAGGCCCACACTGTCCTATCTTGTAACACCTTCAAATACACAACCAGACAGCTCATGACATTTGTCTCAAGCAGGCCCACACTGTCCTATCTTGTAACACCTTCAAATACACAACCAGACAACTCATGACATTTGTCTCAAGCAGGCCCACACTGTCCTATCTTGTAACACCTTCAAATACACAACCAGACAACTCATGAGGCTTGTCTCAAGCAGGCCCACACTGTCCTATCTTGTAACACCTTCAAATACACAACCAGACAGCTCATGACATTTGTCTCAAGCAGGCCCACACTGTCCTATCTTGTAACACCTTCAAATACACAACCAGACAACTCATGAGGCTTGTCTCAATCAGGCCCACACTGTCCTATCTTGTAACACCTTCAAATACACAACCAGACAGCTCATGACATTTGTCTCAAGCAGGCCCACACTGTCCTATCTTGTAACACCTTCAAATACACAACCAGACAACTCATGACATTTGTCTCAAGCAGGCCCACACTGTCCTATCTTGTAACACCTTCAAATACACAACCAGACAACTCATGAGGCTTGTCTCAAGCAGGCCCACACTGTCCTATCTTGCAACACCTTCAAATACACAACCAGACAGCTCATGACATTTGTCTCAAGCAGGCCCACACTGTCCTATCTTGTAACACCTTCAAATACACAACCAGACAACTCATGAGGCTTGTCTCAATCAGGCCCACACTGTCCTATCTTGTAACACCTTCAAATACACAACCAGACAGCTCATGACATTTGTCTCAAGCAGGCCCACACTGTCCTATCTTGTAACACCTTCAAATACACAACCAGACAGCTCATGACATTTGTCTCAAGCAGGCCCACACTGTCCTATCTTGTAACACCTTCAAATACACAACCAGACAGCTCATGACATTTGTCTCAAGCAGGCCCACACTGTCCTATCTTGTAACACCTTCAAATACACAACCAGACAACTCATGAGGCTTGTCTCAAGCAGGCCCACACTGTCCTATCTTGTAACACCTTCATATACACAACCAGACAACTCCAAACTGCATGTCAGATTTATAGACGGTTAATTGATGGCGACTAACTACGCTTCCAGACATGAACCCTGTCTCTTGTGATTTGCTTCCACTCTGATTAGTGCCAGTTATGTGTTGGTCTTCCTCTTCCAAATGATCTAAGAATTGTATGCTTTCAGAAGTGCTGTGTCAGGTTGTCAGACAGTCTTGCTTGTTAGAGAGTGGTTGCCAACATTTCCTTCGCTGGAATCATTAGTTCCTGCTTTATCACAACACTTATGCTATTTTTAAAAGGACAAGTTGTGAAAATCATTATTTATTTTGTATGCATGGCAGACAGTCAGACATAGCATTGGCCTTTGTCCATACATGTCTCAAGGATCCGACCGACATTTCATTAGTTCAAAATATTCTTGGCGCATGTGCATTAACAGTATATTTTTTATGTCCCACAACTGTGGTTTCATTCTTAGCCAACAAGTGGCGTACGTTGTCTATTGTACGACAATAGATAATAAAACCTATCTACATAACCTACATAAGCATTTACCTAAGTAAAACAACTGCTTTCAGAAATTATAACTAAAAAATATTAAATCTTTTTATGACCAATTTTGATACCAACCAGCAGATGCTGAATTAGGACTGAAAGAATACGTAATGTTTAGGAGAGATCGAATAGGAAGAAGGGGAGGGGGAGTTATTTTATATGTTAAAGAATCTAGTCAGGCTTACAAAATAAAATTAGAAAGGGAAGTAGATTGCGATGAAGCTGTTTGGTGCAAATTAGTGACAGGAAATTCGACATTGACTATTGGATTAGTTTACCGAAGTCCAAACATAAACGAAGAGGATATCACAAAAACACAAAACATTATAAACAAAGTGAATAAAAGGGAATGTATAATAATGGGAGAAACATACAATGGAAATCTCTAGAGAACCAACAGTTTACATTTTTAATACAGCATAGCTTCCTTACTCAACTCAAGAGAATGCATTAGATATAGTTTTGTCTTCACAAAATGAATTACTGAACAATGTCAAAACACATGAACCGTTGGGTAACAGTGACTATAATCAAATAGATTTTGACATCAAAGTAAAATTAGAAAATAAAAATACAGGAGAAACTTCCACAAAGGTAAATATAAAGATATAAGAAAATACTTAGCAAAGCTAGATTGGAATAACATGCTGAGGAATAAGACAGCAATTGAATGTTGGAACATCCTAAAATGTGAAAATGAGAGTATCATTGATCAATTTGTTTGCTTGAAAAACAATAAAAACAGTTTGAAAAAACACTTGTCAAAAGAAGCTGTTAGAGAAATAGCATACAAACTATGTGGAAGGTTTATAGGCGTACCAGAAAGGACGAAGACTACACAAATTACAAAGAGGCACTTAATGCAACTACAATTGAAATAGAAATCTAAAAGAAGCAAAGAGTAAAAATTAGCATGTAATATAAATAAATTACTGCAAGAGTTTTTATGCATATGTCAGGAGTAAACAAAACATACAAGACAATTTTGGACCACTAGAAGACACTGCTGGAGATATAATGACAGAAGATCTAAATGGATACTTCAGTTTAGTGTTTACCAGTGTTTACCAGATGCTAAATTTCAGGAGGCTAAATCTGACTATTTAGGGCAGTTAATTTTAACTCCAGAAATGGTAGCTAAGAAAATAAAGGCAATAAAGGATAATAAATCACGTGGAGTGGATGGAATTCCACCGAAACTACTAATGGAAACAGTAGAACAAATCAGTATACCACTTGCAAGAGTATTCAACTTGTCATTAAAAGAGGGAGTTGTTCCGTTTGAATGGAAAGAAGCAAACATCATACCATTATTTAAAAAAGGGTTCGAGAAATAATTAAGAGAATTACAGACCAGTGATTTTTAACATCAGTGATTTGTAAATTATTAGAAAGGTTAATTAAAGACAATATGGTGAACTTCCTTGTTAGGCATAAATTATTAAATCCATCTCAACATGGATTCCTAAAAGTGAGGTCATGCTTAACAAATGCGTTATGTTTTTTGAAAGAAATCACTAAGTGGATAGACGAGGGATTACCAGTAGATATTATCTATTTAGATTTTCAGAAAACTTTCGACAAAGGGCGGGTTACATATATAGATGAAAAATGTTGGACTCTTGATAAGCCAATGGCTTCCTTGTCCACTTACCATCTTGGATGGCAATCTTGTTAAATCTTATTAAATGTTGTTATATCTTGCTAAGTTTTAGGCGTTGCAGTGACATCACAAACATATCGCAATTGTGTGACAATCATATCGCATTGATGTCACAACCATATCATAATGACTTCACAAACATATTGCACTGACATCACAACCATATCATAATGACTTCACAAACATATGGCAATACATAAGACATGTAACCATAATTTTATTCGTAGCCAACAGGTGTCGTACATGTTTTAGAATATTGTCTATTCTAGACAAATACTATAGTTGTCCACAGCGATATGATTGCATGACAACAAAGCCTTATGGACAATTAAAGGTCCCTTTCTGGTATTAAATTATTTTTTCTAATTTCAGACTCATTTCATGAAATAGAACGTACCTAGTATCGACTACAACATACTAGCTCTAGTATTGACTACAACATGCTAGCTCTAGTATCCACTACAACATGCTAGCTCATTTCAACTATGTGTTATTTAGTTTTGACAAAATTAAAAACTATTAAATTACTTTTGACTGTTCACATTAAAAAATTGTGAAAACGCATCATCAGGGTATTCAAACTGTCACATGTTACTAGATCTAATGATCAAAGTAAATTATTTTGACAATTTTAACAAAAGTACCCACCTTTTTTATTAAAACGACTGAACATATTACTTAAACTATTCACACACTACATATTACTTAAACTATCCACACAGTACATTTTACTTAGACTATTCATACACTACACATTACTTAAACTATTGACACACTACATATTACTTAAACTATTCACATGCTACATATTACTTAAACTAATGACACACTACATATTATTTAAACTATTGACACACTACATATTATTTAAACTATTGACACACTACATATTACTTAAACTACTGACACACTACATATTACTTAAACTATTCACACGCTACATATTACTTAAACTATTCATACACTACATATTACTTAAACTATTCATACACTACATATTACTTATTAAACCATTCACATACTACATATTACTTATTAAACCATTCACATACTACATATTACTAAAACTATTCACACACTACATATTACTTAAACTATTCACACACTACATATCTGAACATCAACAAACCTGATTCACGATGAGCTAAATGTCTTTAAGAGACAGATTAAAATTAATAAAATATTAAAAGTGTGCGGTATAGATATACCAGTAGGTTTTATACCATAGTTTCTGATGCAGTTACATTATTTTATGCTTACAGAAATAGGCTAGCTAAAGTGATGAACTATTGGTAATTTCTATAGGTGGTTATGCACACCCAAGGCTTATAACAGTGCCAATAGTAAGCTGTTTAATGTATCCTATGTATGAGAAATAAAGTAATCATTAATTAATGATAAAGGTATGTATGATGATTAATTGCACACAAGGTGTTAAGTTCTTTTAACACAGGCACTGGTTGATGAGCCCTAACTGCATGGTATGAGGAAGTTTTCTAAAGATACGTATGCCTTATAAAGGTCAGAGGATGGGTTAGAGGCATATTCGACAGATCTAATGTTCATTACATCCTGACAGGAAGTATTACCTGTGGGAGGCAGTGACATATTATCTGACCAGGCTCCCTCAGAGAGATGTCAGATGACGTAGTATCACTATAAAACTACAGTCCATTGGCCCAAACGGAAGGAATGGGTGCGGGCCAGCAGAAGCTGAGAAGTTTCAGAATTGGTTGTGGTCATGTTTTCTATAATCAGACAAAACATTAACATGGCCACCATTGGAACAACCAGCCGTGGTCTGTCCCTGGTGTGACAGTGCAGGATGTCCGAGAATGGGAAGGATCCTAGCCATAGATAGTCCATCCCAGCAAGTGTTTTATGTGAGTTTGAGAAACAAAGGAAATATTTATGTTCCTTCCTGTCTGTTAAAGCACATCGCCTGTGAAAGAACATAGCCATTACGCAAGTACCACTTTCTCATCTGTCAACACAAGCATCATCGTCATCAAACATAATTGTCATCAAAACAATCATCGTCATCATCAACACAACCATCACCATTATCAATAAAATTATTATTAACACAATCATAATCATTTCAATACAACTACCGCTTTCATCATCATCATCATCATAGTTAACACAATCATCAACAATCATTATCACTATTCACTTTCACCCCCATGGTCATGATCACTGACCCCCTCTCCTATCTTCCTATCTTAACAACAACCCTCAAATACACTTTCACCCCCTTGGTCATGATCAATGACCCCCTCTCCTATCTTTCCATCTCAACAACAACCCTCAAATACACTTTCACCCCCTTGGTCATGATCAATGACCCCTCTCCTATCTTCCCATCTCAACAACAACCCTCAAATACAACAAACTCTCATTGTCAAAGAATGTAGGAAAAAAGCCCCCACTCCCAGAAAAACCCAAAAGAAAATCAGTCGTTCATACACGCAGTGTTTGTTTCCTCAACTGGTAATGTAGACACCCTGTATTTCTATTTTCTTTTTTCCTGCATGTTTTTTCCTGATAGGCCTTTTTCCAGAGGTTTATTCTACGGAAGAACTTTTCCATACGCTACCACAATAACCTCCACCTCTGGTCATTTTCTGGTCATTCCCAGACTGCTGGCGGCTGTCTCTCATCCCCCTCTCATCCTCCAGCTCAGGTAACAGACTTGAGAGGATGGAGCAGAAGCTCCAGCATGTTTTATGGCAATGTTTACTTCATAAGACCCATAACTGTGACAAGTGCAGCTTCTTCTACAGTATCGGTGATTTACTTACAGCCACTACCACTACACAACGTTCTACCATAGCATAAGTGATTTACTTATAGCCACTACCACTACACAATGTTCTACCATAGTATAAGTGATTTACTTATAGCCACTACCACTACACAACGTTCTACCACAGTATTAGTGATTTACTTATAGCCACTACCACTACACAACGTTCTACCATAGCATAAGTGATTTACTTATAGCCACTACCACTACACAACGTTCTACCATAGCATAAGTGATTTACTTATAGCCACTACCACTACACAATGTTCTACCACAGTATTAGTGATTTACTTATAGCCACTACCACTACACAACGTTCTACCACAGTATCAGTGATTTACTTATAGCCACTACCACTCCACAATGTTCTACCACAGTATCAGTGATTTACTTATAGCCACTACCACTACACAATGTTCTACCACAGTATCAGTGATTTACTTATAGCCACTACCACTACACAACGTTCTACCACAGTATCAGTGATTTACTTACAGCCACTACTGCTACACAACGTTCTACCACAGTATCAGTGATTTACTTATAGCCACTACCACTACACAATGTTCTACCAGTATTAGTGATTTACTTATAGCCACTACCACTACACAACGTTCTACCACAGTATCAGTGATTTACTTATAGCCACTACCACTCCACAATGTTCTACCACAGTATCAGTGATTTACTTATAGCCACTACCACTACACAATGTTCTACCACAGTATCAGTGATTTACTTATAGCCACTACCACTACACAACGTTCTACCACAGTATCAGTGATTTACTTATAGCCACTACCACTCCACAGTGTTCTACCACAGTATCAGTGATTTACTTATAGCCACTACCACTACACAATGTTCTACCATAGTATCAGTGATTTACTTACAGCCACTACTGCTACACAACGTTCTACCACAGTATCAGTGATTTACTTATAGCCACTACCACTACACAATGTTCTACCACAGTATCAGTGATTTACTTATAGCCACTACCACTACACAATGTTCTACCACAGTATCAGTGATTTACTTATAGCCACTACCACTACACAATGTTCTACCACAGTATCAGTGATTTACTTATAGCCACTACCACTCCACAACGTTCTACCACAGTATCAGTGATTTACTTATAGCCACTACCACTCCACAATGTTCTACCACAGTATCAGTGATTTACTTATAGCCACTACCACTACACAATGTTCTACCACAGTATCAGTGATTTACTTATAGCCACTACTGCTACACAATGTTCTACCACAGTATCAGTGATTTACTTACAGCCACTACCACTACACAATGTTCTACCACAGTATCAGTGATTTACTTATAGCCACTACCACTACACAATGTTCTACCACAGTATCGGTGATTTACTTACAGCCACTACTACTACACAATGTTCTACCACTATGTTCTACCACTATGTTCTACCACAATGTTCTGCCACTATGTTCTACCACAGGGACTGCCAAACTTTCTCAGCTCAATATCGACATCCCAACCACCATAAGAGAAACCTTTCTAACAAATCACTGGACAAACCACATCATTTAGAGCATCAAGGAAATGGCAAAAACCTGTTTATACCAACTGACATGGTTCATTTATCAAAAATGAAACAGTTTTCATTACGAGAGGATTTAATTAAACCAATCCTTGTCTATTAGATATCAATGAATCAGTTTATAGTCCCTTTTACAAACAATCAAGTTCTATGAGTCAACTATGAATAATGCAATGGTATGCCCTTCTGCTAAGACTCGTCTTCTATCAGTTATATAGGAAGAATGCCTGAAGCACCTTCATATTGCATTATATGGGATGTTCTTCAAACACTCCTGCTGTCGTCTTCAAGTGGTTTCTCCTGAACAAATGCCAATGAAGAATCCATTTATATCTACAAAGAATGCATTGGGATTCCCTTCAACAAAGAATCAATTTCTACATGTCACCTTTGAAGAATGCAATGAGAAGCCAGTACAACAGACTGATCATTTATTTAGGTGATTTTTCACAAGGTGTTTTTTCATAAAGAATACATTTATATCAGTCACATTTGATGAATGCCTTGGTTTCCAGTTCTACTAGTCACCTATGATGAATGCATTGGTGCATTTTCCACAATGAATCCAGCTCTAGTTGTCATAAGTCTATGAAAAATGCCATGGGATTCACTTCAGGAAAGATTCCTCTCCAAAGAGCCATCTTTAAAGAAACTACTGGGATGTTCTTCAAACACTCCTGATGTCCTCTTCAAGTGGTTTCTCTTGGACTATCTGATTCCTGCAACTGGCATCCCAATACCTCATACCTCATCCCAATACCTCATACCTCATCCCAATACCTCATCCTAGGTGGTCAGAAAGGTAATGAGACACAACCGGGTCAGGACAAAACCCCCTGAGAGGTATCCCCCAGGCAGGAAGGAGATAGATGACCACACCATGATGGGGAGGAATGGTGCAGCCATCTTGGAAGCCAACCCTCTCACTGCTGTCAGTAGCTGTTGAACACTAGGAAGTTCTTGCTGGATAAGGTCTTGGAGGCTGATCACAGTATGTAAGGGTTGATGGAGAAGTGTAACTCTTTCTGTGGACAGAATAAGGTTTGGTGTCCTGGTCAACTGATCACTACATATGTAGGCATCTAAGAGACCATATATTTGTTTTAATCTATTTACTGTTTTGTACTACTTCTTCTTGTGTAGCCGCAGTTAGTCCTTTGGCGCCTCCGTGCAATCTCTCTAGCCACCACCATTAGTTCAATGATTAATGGTGTCAATCCATCCCATTTTTATTCTACCTCTTAAGTTTTTTACTGGTAGTTCTCCTTCTGTGCTGCTCTTTTACTACATGTGCCTAGAAATTATCTGGTCCTGATTATTTGGAATTATAGAAATGTTATTATTATTATTATTACTCGCAAAAATGCCTGTCCCCAGGACAGGATAACTTGGTAGTTCATACGTGAATTGCTATTACGTCATAATAGCAATGTTTACCAAATAGGTGACCGCTTTTATGAATATGGCTAGAAAACAATGTATACATCTTCCTACCTTGTGTCAGCATCTAATTCATGTTGCCGTTGCCGTTGCCAAGCAACCTAGTCGATGTTATGTACCAGATGGCGCTACATACACAGTGTACACACCAAGCAACCTAGTCGATGTTATGTACCAGAAGGCGCTACATACACACCAAGAAACCTAGTCGATGTTATGTGCCAGAGGGTGCTACATACACAGTGTACACACCAAGCAACCTAGTCGATGTTATGTGCCAGAGGGCGCTAATATACACACCAAGCAACCTAATCGATGTTATGTACAGTTGCTATGCATGTTTCCTACTATAATTAATATAAACCGCCCAGATGGCGCTACGTACTCTCAAATGGTTTATGTACTGAAGTATTTGCCATGCACATGCACGCATGATTTCTGCAATTTTGGAAGTTAACGTTTTGCGTAGCGAACATTTCATTTACCATAAAAACCTCTAACAACCCTTGATATACAGGGTATTTTGAAAAAAAATAAAGGCGTTACTTTTCATTCATAGTTAGACTTGTAAGCATAAGAGATGGTTAGTATAAATATTTCAACACACACTGACTAACTGACCAAACATATGAATTAATCAAGGCTAACAATGAATGGCATTATCTTCAGACTTTCAAATTTATTTGAAAAATTATGACAAAGTTCAAAATGGAAAATTACTACAAATTACAACTAGCCAGACATAACACATAGCGGAAGAAAACTGCTAACAGGTGATATCCAAGACTGTAATGTCTTTATGATATCACAACAACTACAAATACAAGGAGCCAGGATTAGATTTGTTGAAAAATAAATAATATGGCTGCATTATACGACTCCATAAATAAGGCTGAACAATAACATATTCTACTCACACAGAAAGACACTCACTACGCTGACGTCAACAAATGTCAAGCAACACGCAGACGTTATAAAATAAAATGTGAGGCATTTGCAAGAGGACAGTTTTTATTATCCCCGATAATTTGGTTATATGTAATAAATGTTTTAATAGCACATGTGGCAGGGTCCAACTTTGTTAATAATGATTGCCTACATAATGTCAGGAGTTGGTCAAATTAAAGTATATAATATACCAGGGTAAAATAAAATGTTAAGTATAAATATTTTTTTTTAGTATGTCTACCCTTTAGAAGTAAGCATCATATTAATATTTAAATAGTTTTTATAAATTTACTAATTGTCAATATCAATAGACCATATAAATATAAGTTTTGGTAGGATACATCAATCGCTTGTATACATGCCGTCTGTTTGACATTATGCTTTACATAAAATTGCATAAATAATTTATATATTTACTTAAAATGTAAACAATACAAAACAAAAGGGCCAAAAAAATATCGATGCAAAAAAAGGAAGCATAAAACAATATAACTATTAATATATCACATATAATTAAAACACAGAAACACATACACGTTGTTTGTCATGTATGTTAATTTAAAAAGATGTTTTTTTTAAATATGCAGTCCCAGTAACGATGTCATGCACCCATCAGCATTAGTATTAGACCATACTACAACAAGTGCTTGCCCTTCTGCTGTGAACACACGTGAATTTTCTCTCTATCTCAGAATCTTCTCCAGTGAACTCATTTACAGAGACCAATACTGGGTTAGACGTTGGTAATGCAATAAACCATGAAGTTGGCCCCAAGTAATATGGTCATATATTACGATTATGATGCCTAGGTCGAGTCTTGAGATGGTTATTCTGGGTTGACCGCACCATTAAATCACAATGGTACATTCACATGAGACAATAATGATTTTAGCAATAAAAGGGATAAGGAAGAAACTATTCACTGCTTTGTGCCAATCCTCTTGGGTGGCCAACATATTTGCAACCCAACATATTTATATATAAACCATTGGTTGTCGGAGCAGAAAGAAAAATAATATACACCCAAAAATCTGATCTTAGAGGACTAGTGCAGCAAGTGCATCCTGGGTAATTTTTTCCCCGAAAAATCCGGAAAAGATCAGGGGTGATCCATGAAGTAGCGGCCGTAAAACACAACAATCCTAATGGGACGTTGACAGATTAGCCATCCGAGTCTAGTGGCGCCACAGCCACTAAAAGCCACACTAGTCTGTTATCTCATAGCCACAGGAGATTCTGCATGAAAACTGCATCCTTACTTAGCAAATACAAAATATACTAAATATACTGGAGATATCAAAAAGATAACGTTCACCGGTGCGAACAAATAATCATTAAGGTTGAACTTGCAACAACAGCAACAACAATACCAAGAAGAACAAAAGGCGTAGACACTAACTCTAGTCCAGTTCTTTGTAGCGCTTCGAGAACAGTCACGATTGTAGACTTTTATTTTTATAAGTATATAAATATATATATTTATATTTGTTTGTTTGTTTGGTCATTCATTCATTCATTCATTCATACATACATACATACATACATACATACATACATACATACATACATACATACATACATACATACATTCATTCATTCATTCATTCATTCATTCATTCATTCATTCTTGAGTATTTCCATTCATCCACTTCTTGCGACTTTCATTGCAAAATCTGAATTCTTAAAATTTATTTTTCATTCTATCTCCTGCAAATAAGTCAAACAAACTTGTAACCATGTAGAAAATGTAATTGTTTTCTCAATCATATCCTTAAGAATGGCAAAGTTGCAACAACAAAAAAACAAAAAAAAATCACAATTGTCAGCTGTCAAATAGAAGTGTTTAAAATAGTGAACGGTTGTAAGGATGTTGACAGGAATATATTCTTCAAACTTAAAGAAGGCAGTAGAACCAGAGAACACAAAGTAGTAGAACCAGAGGACACAAAGTAGTAGAACCAGAGGACACAAAGCAGTAGAACCAGAGAACACAAAGTAGTAGAACCAGAGGACATAAAGTAGTAGAACCAGAGGACACAAAGCAGTAGAACCAGAGGACACAAAGTAGTAGAACCAGAGGATACAAAGCAGTAGAACCATAGGACACAAAGTAGTAGAACCAGAGGACACAAAGTAGTAGAACCAGAGGACACAAAGCAGTAGAACCAGAGGACACAAAGTAGTAGAACCAGAGGACACAAAGCAGTAGAACCAGAGGACACAAAGCAGTAGAACCAGAGGACACAAAGTAGTAGAAGCAGAGGACACAAAGTAGTAGAACCAGAGGACACAAAGCAGTAGAACCAGAGGACACAAAGCAGTAGAACCAGAGGACACAAAGCAGTAGAACCAGAGGACATAAAGTAGTAGAACCAGAGGACACAAAGTAGTAGAACCAGAGGACGTAAAGTAGTAGAACCAGAGGACACAAAGCAGTAGAACCAGAGGACACAAAGCAGTAGAACCAGAGAACACAAAGTAGTAGAACCAGAGGACATAAAGTAGTAGAACCAGAGGACACAAAGCAGTAGAACCAGAGGACACAAAGCAGTAGAACCAGAGGACACAAAGCAGTAGAACCAGAGGACACAAAGTAGTAGAACCAGAGGACACAAAGCAGTAGAACCAGAGGACACAAAGTAGTAGAACCAGAGGACACAAAGTAGTAGAACCAGAGGACACAAAGCAGTAGAACCAGAGGACACAAAGCAGTAGAACAAGAGGACACAAAGCAGTAGAACTAGAGAACACAAAGTAGTAGAACCAGAGGACATAAAGTAGTAGAACCAGAGGACACAAAGCAGTAGAACCAGAGGACACAAAGCAGTAGAACCAGAGGACACAAAGCAGTAGAACCAGAGGACACAAAGTAGTAGAACCAGAGGACACAAAGCAGTAGAACCAGAGGACACAAAGTAGTAGAACCAGAGGACACAAAGTAGTAGAACCAGAGGACACAAAGCAGTAGAACCAGAGGACACAAAGTAGTAGAACCAGAGGACACAAAGCAGTAGAACCAGAGGACACAAAGCAGTAGAACCAGAGGACACAAAGCAGTAGAACCAGAGGACACAAAGCAGTAGAACCAGAGGACATAAAGCAGCATTAGTTAAGGAACAGTGTAGGTTGGACATGAGAAAGTAATCTTTCTCACAGAGGGTGATAAATGATAAATGAATGGAACAAACTGCCAAATGATTGTGTTAATGCTAGTAGTGTGAATATGTTTAAAAATAGAATTGACAGATATTTGATAAGGGTGGGCTACACATAGATGAGAAAATTGTTGGACTCTCGATAAGCCAATGGATTCCTTGTCCACTTGCCATCTAGAACTTGTTGTTTGGGATGGCAATCTTGTTCAATCTTGTCAGATTCCCCCTTTACAATGCTCCACTGATCATATACCCTGGAGGCCATCTTTCACAGTCATTACCTGATGCCTCTAGGTTTACCCCAGTGTGGGGCACAACATTATTGAACACCCCAATTATTACACACTAACAAGACAATATTTGTGTCTTTCACTTGGACTAGTTGTACACCTACTCCTTAGAGGCAAACCCATTCCCTCCCTGGCTGCCTGGTTCCCATCAAGGCATGGAGAAGCTTCCCATATTTCAGCATATAACAAGGTGATAATTACAGCTAAAAGGCATGACTAGATAAACATTGGGTCAGTTCTTGGCACTAAATCCAAGGGGATTCATCCCAGCTGGCTTGAACAGAAAGGGAGACTCCATCCCATGCTGGGGGAGCAGGCAGGCTGCTTGGATGTCTCTCCCTGTCCCCAAGGGAGGCCAGATTCCCAGATTCTTCCCCAGCAGCTGTGGTAAAGTGGGAGTGTGAGTTGAGAGAGCATATCAATGGCAGTTCTGGGGTGCAAGGAGAGGAGGTGGGGCTTTAATTAGACTAGGGAGGGGCTGATTAGGTGATTAAATTGGGTGTGCAGTGTGCACTGAATGTAGATGCACAGTTCTATCAGCAGGCAGATGGTGGTTCCAATGGTATTCAGTTCCACCAGGGGCTCATCAATACAACGACAGGCAGGAACTGTGGTCTCCCATTACTACATAATACACAGACTGAGGTATGTGACAGTTTCAACAGTTTGTATAATTATCATTAAGTAATTAGTTTCACTAACTGCATTCTATCCACACCATATACAGCTGTATGTCCAAAAAGGATGTTATGATGTAAAGGATGTTATGTTAAAAGGAAATGTTGCCCTTTGCAATCCATTATTCTGTTCAATTCTTCGGTTTATTTATGCTTGTGCAATTATTATCTCTGCAATGTGGTGGGTATTTGACCTTTCACCTAGGCCTTGTCTATCCACTGTAGGGTGCAAACCATTCCACATCCAGCCACTTCATGATCCCTACACTGTGTCATCCCGCCACTGTGTCATCCCGCCACTGTGTCATCCCGCCACTGTGTCATCCCGCCACTGTGTCATCCCGCCACTGTGTCATCCCACCACTGTGTCATCCCACTACTGTATCATCCCACCACTGTGTCATCCCACCACTGTATCATCCCGCCACTGTGTCATCCCACCACTGTATCATCCTGCCACTGTATCATCCCGCCACTGTGTCATCCCGCCACTGTATCATCCCGCCACTGTGTCATCCCACCACTGTATCATCCCACCACTGTGTCATCCCACCACTGTATCATCCCGCCACTGTGTCATCCCACCACTGTATCATCCCGCCACTGTGTCATCCCGCCACTGTGTCATCCCACCACTGTATCATCCCGCCACTGTGTCATCCCACCACTGCATCATCCCGCCACTGCATCATCCCGCCACTGCATCATCCTGCCACTGTATCATCCCACCACTGCATCATCCCACCACTGTTGTGTCATCCCACCACTGCATCATCCCACCACTGTTGTGTCATCCCACCACTGTATCATCCCACCACTGTGTCATCCCACCACTGTGTCATCCCCCCACTGCATCATCCCGCCACTGCATCATCCCGCCACTGCATCATCCCGCCACTGCATCATCCTGCCACTGTATCATCCCACCACTGCATCATCCTGCCACTGTATCATACCGCCACTGTTGTGTCATCCCGCCACTGTATCATCCTGCAACTGTATCATCCTGCCACTGTATCATCCTGCCACTGTTGTGTCATCCCGCCACTGTATCATCCTGCCACTGTATCATCCCACCACTGTTGTGTCATCCCGCCACTGTATCATCCCGCCACTGTATCATCCTGCCACTGTATCATCCTGCCACTGTTGTGTCATCCCACCACTGTATCATCCTGCCACTGTATCATCCCACCACTGTTGTGTCATCCCGCCACTGTATCATCCCGCCACTGTATCATCCCGTCACTGTGTCATCCCGCCACTGAATCATCCCGCCACTGCATCATCCCGCCACTGCATCATCCTGCCACTGTATCATCCCACCACTGCATCATCCTGCCACTGTATCATACCGCCACTGTTGTGTCATCCCGCCACTGTATCATCCTGCAACTGTATCATCCTGCCACTGTATCATCCTGCCACTGTTGTGTCATCCCGCCACTGTATCATCCTGCCACTGTATCATCCCACCACTGTTGTGTCATCCCGCCACTGTATCATCCCGCCACTGTATCATCCTGCCACTGTATCATCCTGCCACTGTTGTGTCATCCCACCACTGTATCATCCTGCCACTGTATCATCCCACCACTGTTGTGTCATCCCGCCACTGTATCATCCCGCCACTGTATCATCCCCCCACTGCATCATCCCGCCACTGAATCATCCCGCCATTGCATCATCCCGCCACTGCATCATCCTGCCACTGTATCATCCCACCACTGCATCATCCTGCCACTGTATCATACCGCCACTGTTGTGTCATCCCGCCACTGTATCATCCTGCAACTGTATCATCCTGCCACTGTATCATCCTGCCACTGTTGTGTCATCCCGCCACTGTATCATCCTGCCACTGTATCATCCCACCACTGTTGTGTCATCCCGCCACTGTATCATCCCGCCACTGTATCATCCTGCCACTGTATCATCCTGCCACTGTTGTGTCATCCCACCACTGTATCATCCTGCCACTGTATCATCCCACCACTGTTGTGTCATCCCGCCACTGTATCATCCCGCCACTGTATCATCCCGCCACTGTATCATCCTGTCACTGTGTCATCCCGCCACTGCATCATCCCGCCACTGCATCATCCTGCCACTGTATCATCCCACCACTGCATCATCCTGCCACTGTATCATACCGCCACTGTTGTGTCATCCCGCCACTGTATCATCCTGCAACTGTATCATCCTGCCACTGTATCATCCTGCCACTGTTGTGTCATCCCGCCACTGTATCATCCTGCCACTGTATCATCCCACCACTGTTGTGTCATCCCGCCACTGTATCATCCCGCCACTGTATCATCCTGCCACTGTATCATCCTGCCACTGTTGTGTCATCCCACCACTGTATCATCCTGCCACTGTATCATCCCACCACTGTTGTGTCATCCCGCCACTGTATCATCCCGCCACTGTGTCATCCCGCCACTGAATCATCCCGCCACTGCATCATCCCGCCACTGCATCATCCCGCCACTGCATCATCCCGCCACTGCATCATCCCGCCACTGCATCATCCCGCCACTGTATCATCCCGCCACTGTATCATCCCGCCACTGTATCATCCCGCCACTGCATCATCCCGCCACTGCATCATCCCGCCACTGCATCATCATGCCACTGCATCATCCTGCCACTGTATCATCCCGCCACTGTGTCATCCCGCCACTGTATCATCCTGCCACTGTATCATCCCACCACTGCATCATCCTGCCACTGTAGAAATAGTTTTGGGGCACATATTTTTTTTTATTATAAAAATATGCTTAAATTTAAACTTCGCTGTATATAGTAAAACATTACAGCTTATTCCCATTCATCCATCAATACCTGCATAAATGGACACCACCAATATCTATATTCATCCATCTATACCTGCATATAATGGACACCACCAATATCTATATTCATCCATCAATACCTGCATAAATGGACACCACCAATATCTATATTCATCCATCAATACCTGCATAAATGGACACCACCAATATCTATATTCATCCATCAATACCTGCAATCATAAATGGACACCACCAATATCTATATTCATGCCTGGTTCACCATTAGTCAACTATATAATTTTTATTTTTTTAAACACAAGAAATACTGACCACCAATGAGATGACATAATGGACCCACAGACCCAGCAAGATCCTAGCCAGGCTGTTAAACTACAGGTAACTCAGATCGTAAACACAACTACACATGACAGATAACCAGCACAGCATGACCATAAATCTGGCATAACTCTGATGTCCTGCTTTCATCAGCTTTGACCTGACCCCTGGTGGAAGACAAGTGGATGATCACAACGCCACCTGGTGACTAAAATAAACATTAAGGCATGTGTGGATAACTGGACACAAGACAACAGGAGAAATAGGTTAACAAACAGACAATGTAATTTAATTATATTAATTATGTATGTGGCAAACGGATTTTCACTTTAGAACTTTTTTCCTACATATGATGCAGTATATACTGACGTCAACATTAGAATGTATTTTTCCTCTGATTATTTGTATATAGCAAAATGGCTACAAAGAGTGTTCATAAGGTTAATAATAACATGTTTATTTAATTTTGATTCACAACCATGATGATGACGACGATGATAACGATGATGATGATGATTATGTGTAGCCAATTACTAGCTATAGCCTCACTTCGGCTGTTGTTGTCTCGTTGTAAATCTGTTCACCCACTTCAACTCCACCAATCATTGCTGGTGTCAATCCCTCCCATTTTTCTTCAACCTCAGTTTTTTCTGGTAGTTCTCCTTCTCTGCTGCTTAGTACCAGACTCTCTGGTCTTCTCTGTCAATGGCTGTACTTAGTCAGCTTTCTTCTCTTGATGGAAACAGCACGTCTTCTTTAACCCCTGCTGCATCTCCAGATGTCTGTCTGTGTGTCCACGTTATCCTGAGCATTCTGCGCCATACCCACACCTCGAGTGTGTGTATATATTTCTCATCCCCCTTTTTGAAGAGGATACGAAACACTGAACCATCTACCTTTAGTAGGTCTGATGCATAATTGATACAGGCTGGATTAGTACAATGAATATTTTGTAAAAAATAGAACTACCTTATAAAAGCATTGCAAATATCTAAAGTAATATCTATATTGTTAGAAATTGCAGGAAAAAATAGCTTTAGTGACTGACTCAAAGAACTTTGTCAACACCATCTCAGCGACAGCAGCACCTGCACTGAACAGACATCTGCCTTACTGAATAATGTTCCCATCTTTAGGTTGATTATTACAAATAATACAACATTTCAATGCCTTATAAGAAACAAGGTCCAATAATGTGGTGTTGACTTGACCAGTGTCCAAATGTCATGGATTCAAATTAAAGCCGTCCCTTCCCAGCAGTGCGAGCAGCTAGACAACTTGATGGACATAAAACCGTGACATGAATGAGAGACATAGACTTCTGCTGACCATTGGTCAAGCGATAAATGTGGTTAACGGACCATATGAATCAATACACCACAAGTCAATGCCCCATTCCAGAATACTTACCATAAACATTTCCGGTAGTTTTCCTTCAACACATTTTCATGAAACCAAAATTTTTTGCCATGACACAAAAGAAAAAAAAATACATCGACTAATATCATTGTACAGTGGACAACGCCTAACATCACTGTACAGTGGACAACGCTTAACATCATTGTACAGTGGACAATGCTTAACATCATTGTACAGTGGACAACGCTTAACATCACTGTACAGTGGACAACGCTTAACATCACTGTACAGTGGACAATGCTTAATATCACTGTACAGTGGACAACGCTTAACATCATTGTACAGTGGACAACGCTTAACATCACTGTACAGTGGACAACGCTTAACATCACTGTACAGTGGACAATGCTTAATATCACTGTACAGTGGACAACGCTTAACATCACTGTACAGTGGACAACGCTTAACATCATCGTACAGTGGACAACGCTTAACATCACCGTACAGTGGACAACGCTTAACATCACTGTACAGTGGACAACGCTTAACATCACTGTACAGTGGACAACGCTTAACATCACTGTACAGTGGACAACGCTTAACATCATTGTACAGTGGACAATGCTTAATATCACTGTACAGTGGACAATGCCTAACATCACTGTACAGTGGACAATGCCTAACATCACTGTACAGTGGACAACACTTAACACAAAAGAAAAAAAATACATCCTTGTACAGTGAGTGAACAACGCCTAATATCATTGTACAGTGGACAATGCCTAACATCACTGTACAGTAGACAACAGAATCATGGATAAAAAAAATCAGCCATTTAGTGGAATCAAATATATTGGCTGGGACAGAATCATTCCGTCCCACTGTATTAAAATGTGTCACATAAGAGTATCAGCCACGTAACTCAATAACACTGCCTGGCTCAAAGTGATTCTGTTAAGTGACGTCTATTGTATAAAACATGTTAAATCAGAGTTCATTGTACTTGTTGGTGCTTCTCACAATATTCATCAGGGCAATGCCAATACAACTCCAGGGATAATGACCTGACCTCACCCCCACATAAAAGAGTACTTTCCACTGATATTTCTCCTGAACTAGACAGTTGTGCAGAAAAGCAGACAGGAGACACATTAATGACACTGTCTACGAACCGCACCCACCAACAGAATACACAGATAAGCTCAACTTTCCTAGGAGCAAATAAAACTTATCTCCATCCATGAAATGTTTCATGGCAAATTATCCGGTGGCTAAATGTCTTGTAGAACAGTATCACATGGCCAAGAGTCCTGGTTTCACGGCACACATGCATGCGTGCACACATGCATGCGTGCACACAAGTCATTACTAAAGTCTCCATTGAGGTGTCTGGAATAAAAAATACTTGAGCATTCTCTATATGCAATGGTAATTAGTCTACGCAAAGAGACAGTTGAGATTGGATATGACAAAGTGACTGCCACAAACTACTGGTTGGCTGTACCAGTAGCTAGAGAAGGTACTGCCACAAACTACTGGTTGGCTGTACCAGTAGCTAGAGAAGGTACTGCCACAAACTACTGGTTGGCTGTACCAGTAGCTAGAGAAGGTACTGCCACAAACTACTGGTTGGCTGTACCAGTAGCTAGAGAAGGTACTGCCACAAACTACTGACTGGCTGTACCAGTAGCTAGACAAGGTGACTGCCACAAACTACTGGCTGACTGTACCAGTAGCTAGAGAAGGTACTGCCACAAACTACTGGTTGGCTGTACCAGTAGCTAGAGAAGGTACTGCCACAAACTACTGACTGGCTGTACCAGTAGCTAGAGAAGGTGACTGCCACAAACTACTGGTTGGCTGTACCAGTAGCTAGAGAAGGTACTGCCACAAACTACTCACTGGCTGTACCAGTAGCTAGAGAAGGTGACTGCCACAAACTACTGGTTGGCTGTACCAGTAGCTAGAGAAGGTGACTGCCACAAACTACTGGTTGGCTGTACCAGTAGCTAGAGAAGGCGACTGCCACAAACTACTGGCTGGCTGTACCAGTAGCTAGAGAAGGCGACTGCCACAAACTACTGGCTGGCTGTACGAGTAGCTAGAGAAGGCGACTGCCACAAACTACTGACTGGCTGTACCAGTAGCTAGAGAAGGCGACTGCCACAAACTACTGACTGGCTGTACCAGTAGCTAGAGAAGGCGACTGCCACAAACTACTGGCTGGCTGTACCAGTAGCTAGAGAAGGCGACTGCCACAAACTACTGGCTGGCTGTACCAGTAGCTAGAGAAGGCGACTGCCACAAACTACTGGCTGGCTGTACCAGTAGCTAGAGAAGGCGACTGCCACAAACTACTGGCTGGCTGTACCAGTAGCTAGAGAAGGCGACTGCCACAAACTACTGACTGCTTAAAACATAAAACCTTTTCTATCTCATTGAGAAAGGTTGTATGGTAAAGTAATTAATTCACTCATTCAATCGTTCAACCAACCAACCAACCAACCATTCATTAGGTCATTCAGTCATTCGATCATTTGATAATTCAATCATTCATCTTCTTTCGTACGGCTTTGGCAACGATTATAAATCTATGTCCAGATTTAGACTATTTGGTCACCCAGTCATTTATTTTGATCGGAGTAAAACCAATTAAACAATCCCCTTAATTGAGCCTCTAGTTTTACTAATGACATTCTCAAAAAATCCCAATTTGTCACACAACAAAGGCAGTTGGCCAGTACCATGTTTGCTGCCCACTGGCATTGACAAACACACTCAATAACTCATGCAGTTCCTGTCACAAATCAACGCCGCTGACCGAGGCGCCACTCGGTGACTGATCTTACAAAAAGCTTGCTTGATTTTATGAATGCATTTATGTGTTCACGAGACAGTATTCATCATTGCTGATGCCTGGAAAGCGATCTGAAAATACATAAATGTTAACTTGTTGATCATAACAACTGAGAGAAAGATCTGGGTAGGCATGGTTCATTGAGAACCTTCAGTATGTTAAAATACACCTCAACATATAGTAACAACCCCAACGAGACAGTGAA
The DNA here is from genome assembly GCA_963662155.1 of Lamellibrachia columna. Classification (NCBI taxonomy): domain Eukaryota; kingdom Metazoa; phylum Annelida; class Polychaeta; order Sabellida; family Siboglinidae; genus Lamellibrachia; species Lamellibrachia columna. The sequence continues at coordinate 2,073,574 of OY759273.1, forward strand.
CAAATATAGTAATAATTTATTTGGTCTGGCAACCAAAATTATTAATAAAAATACAATTGGAATAACATGTATTTGGTAAAATTATATGCATATATAAATGATAAGGAAATAATTTACATGAACTAAAATTTATGTCTACAATAATGAAAAAATTTGATGTACTAGGAACTAAACTCAAATGTACCTGGTAGTTATTATAATATGCATAACAAATTATTAGAACAAAAAATATTCTGATGCAAGAACAAAGAACGTTCCGATGTAAACTCATTTATGAACTGAAGTCTTGAAAGACAGCACATGATAGAATAAGCCAATAGGCATTCAATACAGAATCACATATGGAATACGCTGCCAAATGTTACAGCATGTGCATAAGTCATAAGGGTATATTTTCACATGTCTAATATTGCCACATGTATTTGATAAACGTAATAAACAATTTTGTTTAAACTATGATATTAAAAGTTAACAATTCTGACAATGGAAAATGTTTATTCTAACATTAACAGTATAAATGGAACCAAGTGTTCAAGAGAGAACTGACCCCGAGAGAAGAAAAAGATAACTTTTAATTCTCCCTACAACAGCAGTCACGTTTCTGTCATCATTACAATAAATTTAGGGCCCATTAAAGTCAAAGACCTCCAAACCGCACCCAAATCAACCACAGATGATGGAGGGGCCTTCCTGGCGTGTAACGTAAATTTCAATATGCACATATATTGTGTGTGCAAGCGTGGATCCAGTCTCTGCCTGGCCAATGAAACTGTCTGTGGCAGTGTGTCATGTGGCGGTCTTACGGCTGCGGCATGTTCACAGCAACATTCATTCACGTACCACTGTTCAGCAACGGCGGATGAAAAACGAGGAATAAATTGTTTGCACTGCTGGTGTGGGGTTGGCACCTTCCTGGCAGGTGTGGTTTGTCTTTGGGGTCTACATATCTGTACAGGTAAGCTGCTATTGGATGCTACTGATGACTATACACCTGTGACATATGTAACTGACTTGTGTGTAACTGAGTCAAAACTCAGTGTTGTTATTTTAATTGCATTAGTCGTCTGCACCTTAACTGGGACTACAACCAAAATTTAGCAAGTTTTGTGGTTTGCCTTTCTATAATGTACTACTTTGATTATTTTTTATATTATGTGTAGGCCCTATGTAAAATTTTTGTATTAACAATTAATATATATATAAAAAAAATACTAATGCTTAATAAAAAACGTGCCTGCATGGCATCTGTATGCTTGATGAGAAATTATATATAATGAAGTTGTTCTAGGGATATATATATATATATGTATATATATAAATGTTTGGATCTTCCCGTCACATTTAGTGTCATTGAAAATGCACTCCTTTCCAAATTACCCTTTCAACAATATTCAGGGGTATTTTAATTATATTGATGTATATAAAATATGGTTTCCACGAGAAACTCTCAACCACCTCATTAGTTAATGTTGTAAATGTCTTAGAAAACAAAGTTAGTTATTGTTGATGTTGTAAATGCTTTAGAAAAAAAAGTTAGTTATTGTTGATGTTGTAAATGCTTTAGAAAACAAAGTTAGTTATTGTTGATGTTGTAAATGCTTTAGAAAAAAAAGTTAGTTATTGTTGATGTTGTAAATGCTTTAGAAAACAAAGTTAGTTATTGTTGATGTTGTAAATGCCTTAGAAAACAAAGTTAGTTATTGTTGATGTTGTAAATGCCTTAGAAAACAAAGTTAGTTATTGTTGATGTTGTAAATGTCTTAGAAAACAAAGTTAGTTATTGTTGATGTTGTAAATGAAAACAAAGATTCTGTCCTCAGTGTTTTCCTTGATCTAAGTAAAGCATTCGATACAATAAACCATTGGATCATTTTGCATAAACTTGACTTCTATGAGATAAGGGGTTCTCCTCTCAAATGGTTTAAAGGCTATCTCACAAATAGGAAACAATATGTAATAGCAGTACTTCGCTTCCCCGTGATATTATGTATGGTGACCACAGGAGTCTATCCTTGGACCGCTTTTTTTATACAATATATATAAACTATTTACCTTTTTGTATAAAAAGAGTAAATCTATATTATTTGCGGATGACACCACCGTGTACATAAGTGGAAAACTAACTAATAATCTATACAAAGACATGAACAGAGAACTCGAGGTCTTGGCTGATTGGTTTCATGCAAATAAGCTATATTTAAATGTATCTAAGCAAACCATGTTATTTTCTAGATTCTGTCCTGTTCAAAGTGAAGAAACAGTTTTAATGATGTCTTATAAGATATTTCAGCCCACACATTGTACTAAATTTCTATGCCTGAAAGAAAGACTAGATTGGCAGGAACACATTTCTCAAATTGAAATTGCTAAATGTATGTACAGTTATATACATAGCAGCCTACCAGTTCCATTTTCTAACATCTTTACTTTTACCCATGACATTCACAATCATGATACAAGGCAACCTAGATATACCTGGGGTATACATCCAACCAGCAGCTCCAGTGTACGTTGAACCCTGCAAAACTGCACCTTCTAGCAAGATCTACATCCCACAGTGCAACAAAACTACATTTGTTCCCAGTTCCCACACAACTTGGCATTTCAGCACATTTTCACATGATACATATTTTGACATAAATATCCTATCCCATTTATTATTACACATTTCCAGCTTTAATTAATTTCTGCTTCACACAAATTTGTTCTTTGCCGAGATTGCTGATACATCACTCTGTTGTTGAGGTAAGGTGAGAGAACCCAGGTAGTTCATTCACTCAATTGTATCCTCTTGCGAGGTAGTTGCAGAATTGACTGAGCATTGGCTCATGAGAGATTAAGTCCACAGCAGGTTACATATTTACCCCAGTGTGTGGGAATTCTGACTTCCCCTGGTATAGACACCAGATAGAAGGAAACAATGGTGTTTAATGTCTCTTCCGAAAAACCCAGACAAAGTGGGGTAAATAAAATTGCCCAAGTTTCAAAACGGCAGCAGGTGGATTCGAACCCTGGTGCCCTTGACCGACAGTCCAACACTATGTCAACCACCGCACCCAGCCACAGGTAGTTCACTACAATGTCACCAGATGTGATTAAGGATTCAGAGATGCACCGAGTGGCCCAATAGGTACGACCTGTCATCCACCGTGTGGAATTGTTAACTCCATACGTGTTTATGGTCGGTCATTACCATTTTACAATGCCTAATCAGACGGAGAAAGGCCAGGTGGTGTTTACTACCAACATTAAATTACACAAATAGCTACAACAAAGAAGAACAGGTACATCATTCCTGTGTTCTCTGATTCCTAACGGGAAAGTAAACAGATTTACCTTTATACAACATGACTTTCACTCGAAAACCTGTGGCATCAACCAAGCAAATGCTAAAAATAACTTCGCGTTTGTCAAAATGATATTTCCAACACAAGAATGAATGAACAAGTCAATAGAAATGGTTTTATTATTACAAAATAGTTTTTCAGTAACATTATTTTAAAGATAAATGTGAATGTGTTATTACAAAAGCTAATAAAAAAGTCAATCACGAGTACAGTGATCATAAATCATACAAAACAAAAAATGTGGTCACAAATTCCAGAAAGAGCATGCTGTACATGGATTGTCTCGTCGGCTCTGACAAGTTTTGCATTTCCATTTATATATTGCTGTGGGTATTCGTATACATTAGTAACTGATATGGACTGGTAACTACTAATACTAAGTACAACACTGTGTGATACCTATACTGGTTGGGAGCAAACGTTGAACCACAGAGAAGTATTATTATATCACTTCATCTTCTCCCCCTTACAACCGAGTGAACACACTATTGTTTAATTATATCACTTTGTCTTCTCCCCCTTACAACCCAGTGAACACACTATTGTTTAATTATATCACTTCGTCTTCTCCCCCTTACAACCCGGTGAACACTCTATTGTTTAAGTATACCACTTCGTCTTCTCCCCCTTACAACCCGGTGAACACACTATTGTTTAATTATACAACTTCGTCTTCTCCCCCTTACAACCCGGTGAACACACTATTGTTTAATTATACCACTTCGTATTCTCCCCCTTACAACCCGGTGAACACACTATTGTTTAATTATACCACTTCGTCTTCTCCCCCTTACAACCCGGTGAACACACTATTGTTTAATTATACCACTTCGTCTTCTCCCCCTTACAACCCGGTGAACACACTATTGTTTAATTATACCACTTCGTCTTCTCCCCCTTACAACCCGGTGAACACACTATTGTTTAATTATACCACTTCGTCTTCTCCCCCTTACAACCCGGTGAACACACTATTGTTTAATTATACCACTTCGTCTTCTCCCCCCTTACAACCCGGTGAACACACTATTGTTTAATTATACCACTTCGTCTTCTCCCCCTTAAAACCCGGTGAACACACTATTGTTTAATTATACCACTTCGTCTTCTCCCCCTTAAAACCCGGTGAACACACTATTGTTTAATTATACCACTTCGTCTTCTCCCCCTTACAACCGAGTGAACACATTATTGTTTAATTATACCACTTCGTCTTCTCCCCCTTACAACCCGGTGAACACACTATTGTTTAATTATACCACTTCGTCTTCTCCCCCTTAAAACCTGGTGAACACACTATTGTTTAATTATACCACTTCATCTTCTCCCCCTTAAAACTCGATGAATACACTATTGTTTAATTATACCACTTCATCTTCTCCCCCTTAGAACTCAGTAAACACAATATTGTTTAATTATACCTCATTACAGAATATTCATTATCATTACCATTAATCATTAAAATTTATATTTTTTTTTTTTGCTATCTGATAGCTACACCTTCCACCTGCAGACACATCAAAGGAAATACCTGTGTGAAAGCCAATTAATGATCTGCTGTTCAAATTGGTTCCTGATGATAGACACCCCCATTATGTCTTCTATGGAAACAACTACATCTGTCAGTTTGGTAAATAGGAGCTGTTTCCTAGTCATGGTGCTTTGTAAGGAGAGCAGGTGTTCTTGTCAGAGTGTACTGCTTTCATTGGTCCCAGTAGTGTTAGTAACACTGACTTCAAAGGGCTCGCATTGGATAAGTATAGTGGAAATTAACTAGGCAATAATGATCACCACAGATCATTGTGTGGGTTCATTATCATTATTATTAAATTGTACTTGCACGGGAGTCTTCAACCTGCATCTTCACAAATGTGCTATTTTTGTTATTAAAAAAAACAATTATCATGAAACAAGAATTTGTAGTGGGGGGGGGAGAAGTGGTCTAATGGTTAGAGCACAAGACTGCTGATCGAGAGGGTTAGGGTTAGGGAGCAGTGGTCTAATGGTTAGAGCACAAGACTGCTGATGGAGAGGGTTAGGGTTAGGGAGCAGTGGTCTAAAGGTTAGAGCACAAGACTGCTGATCGAGAGGGTTAGGGTTAGGGAGCAGTGGTCTAATGGTAAGAGCACAAGACTGCTGATCGAGAGGGTTAGGGTTAAGGAGCAGTGGTCTAAAGGTTAGAGCACAAGACTGCTGATCGAGAGGGTTAGGGTTAGGGAGCAGTGGTCTAACGGTTGGAGCACAAGACTGCTGATCGAGAGGGTTAGGGTTAGGGAGCAGTGGTCTAATGGTTAGAGCACAAGACTGCTGATCGAGAGGGTTAGGGTTAGGGAGCAGTGGTCTAAAGGTTAGAGCACAAGACTGCTGATCGAGAGGGTTAGGGTTAGGGAGCAGTGGTCTAATGGTTAGAGCACAAGACTGCTGATCGAGAGAGTTAGGGTTAGGGAGAAGTGGTCTAAAGGTTAGAGCACAAGACTGCTGATGGAGAGGGTTAGGGTTAGGGAGCAGTGGTCTAAAGGTTAGAGCACAAGACTGCTGATCGAGAGAGTTAGGGTTAGGGAGCAGTGGTCTAATGGTTAGAGCACAAGACTGCTGATCGAGAGGGTCAGCTTTAGGGAGCAGTGGTCTAACGGTTAGAGCACAAGACTGCTGATCGAGAGGGTCAGGGTTAGGGAGCAGTGGTCTAAAGGTTAGAGCACAAGACTGCTGATGGAGAGGGTTAGGGTTAGGGAGCAGTGGTCTAATGGTTAAAGCAACCCCTTCATAAAATACAGAAACACAAACTAAAATGCTATGGTTACATCATCAGACAACAAGGAATTCAACGGGACATATTGGAGGGAATAGTTGATGGCAAAAGAGGTAGAGGGTGGACAACTGCAGGGTATGGATGGACAGACGTTTGCAGGGCATGGATGGAACACGCAATATGTTGATCTAGTCAGAAAGGCAGGAGTAGTGATCCAATACAGCTGATCTTCTGAGAGTAGATGGCACCACATGACAATGTGCCAAAAACTGGACAATAAGCAGTAAGCAGTACACTTGCAACAAGATGAACCATTAATATAATTATTTCCAGCAGCATTGTATGGGCAACATGCTGGGCTTCCAACATGATCAGACAAATACTATATATATATATATATATATATATATATATATATATATATATATATATATATATATATATATATATATATATATATATATATATATAGGTTGCCAAGCAACAGCTGTCTATAACTTTCACAGGTTGCCAAGCAACAGCTGTCTATAACTTTCACATGTTGCCAAGCAACAGCTGTTTATAACTTTTGCACGTTGCCAAGCAACAGCTGTTTATAACTTTCACAGGTTACCAAGCCAACAGCTGTCTATAACTTTCACATGAGACCAAATTTATTTCCAGTACAATTTGAATCATCTAGGTTGGCATGGTCAAGCAACTATTTTGAGACCTAGTGAAGGATCACGTAGCACATGGCTGGATTAATATGACTAGTGTTAAGTTGGTTTATTTCTTACCAGTATATAGAGTCGGTGCAGCTTTTGTTATATTTTTTGCCAATTTCTGACAGGACTATTTTTAGTTTGTCCGATGATGTCATCAAAACTAGGCCAATGAATCTGAAAGAAGATGAGCGAAACAATAAAATTGAGGTAGGACCCTAACAAAAGTCACATGAGGTCATACAACCCTAACAAGTCACATGAGGTTATACGACCCTAACAAGTCACAAGGTTATATGACCTTAACAAGTCACATAAGGTCATACGACCTTAACAAAAGTCACGAGGTCATACAACCCTAACAAAAGTCACATGAGGTCATACTTATTATAACAAAAGTCACGAGGTCATACTTTTAAGTCTTTCCACTCCCACTGGAAAATCTCAAGGAATGTTCTGGAGCATTCTCCATGTGACACAATGAATAAACCTAAATGTTACGACACGGGACAAGCAGCTCGTAGTCACGAGGAGAGCACCAACCCATTGATCCACCGCACGTGCCAGTTATAGTACATCCATCCATCATTCAATTTTTTGGCTAGTGTCATTTAAAATTCCTTCTGTGAAATATCAAACCTACCTAGTATCCACTGTAACAGGATTGCCTGTTTGTGCAACTTTTGTGGAATCACCAGACAAACTACTAAATTACTTAATGTTTGGTTAAACATTAGGTGAGGTGAAAATGGAAACACTGAAAACTCACTGACCCTTGGTGAAATTTCTTAACTTTGTCAAGTGATACGCAAGAGGATGGAAGTCATGCCCATGATCGGCATTGACCCACAAAGTGTTTACCATATTGGATATCCACTATTTTGAGTCTTACCAGATTTAACAAGATTTAACAAGATTGCCATCCAAGGCAAAGACCCAGATGACAAGTGGACAAGGAAGCCATTGGCTTATCGAGAGTCCAACATTTTCAATCTATGTGTAATCTGCCCTCCTGAGATATATGTCAACCTTGTTTTTAAACATATTCATGCTGCTAGCAGTTACACAATCTGTAGACAATTTGTTCCATTCATTTACTGTCCTCTGTGAGAACGAGTACTTCCTGATTGATATCCAATTTACATTGATCTTTTACTAATATTACATCACATCCTCTAGTTCTATTATCTTTCTTGAGTGAGAAAAAAAACATTTCTATCAATATTTTCATACCCATTTAATATCTTAAAAACTTCAATTTGATCTCCTCTTAACCGCCTTGTCTCTAGGGTTGTTAAACCACATTCTTTCAGTCATTCTTCATAACTAAGGTTCTAAAGACTAAAGTCAATTCTTTCGATGATCTGAACAAAAATACACATTGTTTTTATTAAATTGACTGTGGATGTTGCTTAAACTATTCACACTACAACTTTCAACATCAATGAACCAAATTCGCGACAGGCTAAATCAGTTGAGGATGGAGTTTTTAAAATAATAGTCAATGTTAGGCAAGCCTACACATGAACCAATTTCAACAATTACTAGTGTAGAATATTATTGTTTTGAACCATAAAAAATTCCATTATATAATTATATTATCATCAGTATAAATTAGTAATTAAAATAGTCAACATTTCTACAATTCACAAAACATGATGAACATTACAATGCCAAAATTCAACACTTGATGCCAGTCTTTCGCCAGATGAAAATTGTATACAAAACGCCAAAGAATAATTTTTAAATGACTGGTGACAATGAAACTACTTTTTGCATGTTTGATACCATTCATTAATATCATGTTTTATCTAACATGCTCTAGCAATCAAAAAAGTACTTTTTAACTGCTGTTAAACATTCATATCTAAGATTTAACTAAACGTCAAATTAACAGAAAATGTCATTTGTAGAAGTTTTTTAACTGAGTATTTAAAAATGCATTTCAGAAGCACAAAATGTAAAAAATTCAACATGCTATTTTTTATGCTCATTGCAATTCCTAAGAATTCATTATTAAAACACCCAAATAAAACAGGCATATTTTATTATTTAAGTAGTCATTACATGAAAAAATTTCTAAGATAGCAATGTGTTTCATAAACAAAAAACAGGCACTGCCCAGATTTCTTAACACATATAATGAATAAGAGTTACACATAACATGGATAAGATAGTTCTCAACACCATGAGTACTTGATACATGCATGACCTTGACATATCCATGGCCTTGACACATGTATGGCCTTGACATATCCATGGCCTTGACACATGTATGGCCTTGCTAACTTTGACAAATGAAGTACCATGATTTGTACAATAAAAGTAACACATTATACAACACAATTAGCAGCCCAACAAAATGGCAATAAACGTAACAGTTAGTACTAAATGTGCAGTCATGCATGAACACCATTTCTTCCTTCAGCCACACTATGTTACCAATGAAATGTAGCCCAGTAGAGAAAAGCCCTCAGTTATGTTGTCATGCTGCACCAGGTGCTGGTATTACACGTACAATGAGTGATGGCCCATAAAGTCGGCATAAACTGCACCTTGCAGCATCCAATACATCTTTGTCTTTCTTTCACCAGTGACAGTCAGTGCTGCCTCGTGCTTGGGGCCTGAATCCCATGTTTTATGATTCAATGAAAAATTTTACATTTTGGCATAAACCTAGATGTTTACCATAGGTAAAGCTGTTGTTGTTGTTCTTGGGCCGTGATGTAAAATTTGACAAAAACTGGAAAAAAATTTATGAGGTTTTACACATAAATCTAAAGATGTTTACAGCAATTTTTGTGCTGGATTCATAACATAAAATTGCAGAAGGTTTGGATGGCAACCAGAGGTGGTATACAACCTGTGTAGGCTGGGCATTCCTACACACACACGCATGCACGCACGCACGCAAGCACGCACGCACGCACACACACACACACACACACACAGACGGTACACGCATCCACAGGATAAGTCAAGGAGCTGGAACGATATGCAACAAGGTATTTGACGAATCTGGCAGAAATTAGTCATAAAGGAATTATCTGAAAGATTGCTGTGAGGATGGTAGATTTTATGTTACATCTGTAGTTATTCCAGTAGCTGCTGTATTGTGGGCAGTTGTAGGTATGGAATTGGTAGAATGTCATTTTCTCAATTCAGCTGTACAAACGAGTATCTGGCAACAGACAGTGGTGGGAGGGATTCCAGTGATGGAATTATATTAGAATGAACTTCTGTGCAGCAATTGTAGAGTGGCTGAATGTTTCCAGAAGTTGAAAGTTTTGTCAGGGACTCGCTGTAAAGTGCACTGAGCAATGAATGTTGGAAGGCACAGTATAAATGGAATGTTGGAGGGCACAGTATAAATAAAATGTTGGAGGGCACAGTATAAACTGAATGTTGGAGGGCGCAGTATAAATAGAATGTTGGATGGCGCAGTATAAATTGAATGTTGGAGGGCACAGTATAAATTGAATGTTGGAGGGCACAGTATAAACTGAATGTTGGAGGGCGCAGTATATATTGAAAGTTGGATGTCGCAGTATAAATAGGATATTGGATGGCACAATATAAATTGAATGTTGGAGGGCACAGTATAAATTGAATGTTGGAGGGCACAGTATAAATAGAATGTTGGATGGCACAGTATAAATAGAATGTTGGAGGGCGCAGTATAAATTGAATGTTGGAGGGCACAGTATAAACTGAATGTTGGAGGGCACAGTATAAATTGAATGTTGGAGGGTGCAGTATAAATGGAATGTTGGAGGGCGCAGTATAATTTGAATATTGGATGGTGCAGTATAAATAAAATGTTGAAAGGTGCAGTATAAATAAAGTGTTGGAGGGCACAGTATAAATTGAATGTTGGAGGGCACAGTATAAATAGAATGTTGGATGGCACAGTATAAATAGAATTTGGAGGGCGCAGTATAAATTGAATGTTGGAGGGCACAGTATAAATAGAGTGTTGGAGGGCACAGTATAAATTGAATGTTGGAGGGTGCAGTATAAATGGAATGTTGGAGGGCGCAGTATAATTTGAATATTGGATGGTGCAGTATAAATAAAATGTTGAAAGGTGCAGTATAAATAAAGTGTTGGAGGGCACAGTATAAATTGAATGTTGGAGGGCACAGTATAAATAGAATGTTGGATGGCACAGTATAAATAGAGTGTTGGAGGGCACAGTATAAATTGAATGTTGGAGGGCACAGTATAAATAGAATGTTGGAGGGCACAGTATAAATAGAATGTTGGATGGCACAGTATAAATAGAGTGTTGGAGGGCACAGTATAAATTGAATGTTGGAGGGTGCAGTATAAATTGAATGTTGGAGGGCACAGTGTAATTTGAATGTCGGAGGGGGCAGTATAAACTGAATGTTGGAGGGTGCAGTATAAATAGAATGTTGGAGGGCGCAGTATAAACTGAATGTTGGAGGGTGCAGTATAAATAGAATGTTGGTGGGCGCAGTATAAATTGAATGTTGGAGGGTGCAGTATAAATAGAATGTTGGAGGGCAATATATTAATTGAATGTTGGAGGGCACAGTATAAATTGAATGTTGGAGGATGCAGTATAAATAGAATGTTGGAGGGCGCATTATAAATTGAGTGTTGGAGGGTGCAGTATAAATTGAATGCTTTTCTTTTGCTTTGACAAGGAGAATAATTCAGGGTTCAGCTATTATAATTGTTAAATTTGTAATGTATTACAATTACACTGTAAGTGTAATTGTTACTGGTTTTACTTTGAACTGTAATTATAATTGAAAAAACAAATCATTGCAGTAATTGTAATTGAAAATTGTAAGCATGCATTCACATAAACCCTATATAAAATTAGCTGTAATGATATGTGATAATCCTTTATAAAACAATGTAGTCGTGCTTAACCTATGACCCTACATGAGATGTGGTCTGGTATGTATGTGTTCAAACCCTACATGAGACAGATGTGGTCTGGTATATATGTGTTCAAACCCTACATGAGATAGATGTGGTCTGGTATGTATGTGTTCAAACCCTACATGAGACAGATGTGGTCTGGTATGTATGTGTTCAAACCCTACATGAGATAGATGTGGTCTGGTATGTATGTGTTCAAACCCTACATGAGATAGATGTGGTCTGGTATGTATGTGTTCAAACCCTACATGAGACAGATGTGGTCTGGTATGTATGTGTTCAAACCCTACATGAGACAGATGTGGTCTGGTATGTATGTGTTCAAACCCTACATGAGACAGATGTGGTCTGGTATGTATGTGTTCAAACCCTACATGAGACAGATGTGGTCTGGTATGTATGTGTTCAAACCCTACATGAGACAGATGTGGTCTGGTATGTATGTGTTCAAACCCTACAGGAGATAGATGTGGTCTGGTATGTATGTGTTCAAACCCTACATGAGATAGATGTGGTCTGGTATGTATGTGTTCAAACCCTACATGAGACAGATGTGGTCTGGTATGTATGTGTTCAAACCATACAGGAGATAGATGTGGTCTGGCATGTATATGTTCAAAGTATCGTAGACTTTAAATGCTGTGTCAGTTAACAAATAATATTGAATGCACTTGCAATTCGAAACATTTGCTTGATCTGACAGAATTCTTAGCAACAAGTCTGATTGGGTGATACAACAAATCCACATTTGTTTCAGTGGATGCACCAGAGGTGATACCTGTATTGGTTCCCAATGACAACATGGAGTAAACATGGATTCCAGGATTTATCTGTACTCAACCAAATAAACTACAGTGGTATCATCAATTGCATGTTTCCAGCAATCCTGTTAACACCTTTGAAGATACTGCTGAAACCAGTCACGTTTACACATCCCGTGGCGCAGTCAGAAAACATTAAGTAAATGTTAATAATGACCACAGAAAATTAACACTGATATAAAATCACTTGCTTTCTATTTGCAGGTGAAAGGCAAACCCTGTTGAACAGACACACCCTGGGCAGACACGAACACTGGAAATGTATTACAATTCTACGTGTCCATCATAGACAACAGCTTTCAGTTACGACACATTAGAAGGAAACAACATGACCTGTACATAGCCTTAGGTGTGCATACACACACCCACGCACACACACAGCTCACAGACTTCTGTTGCAGCAGCTTCCTGGTAGTCATGCAGAAGATCATAAAGAGCTCGTTTGTCACTGATGTCCCAATAACAACTCCTGCATTCACTGCTGCTCCCAGACACTCCCAACATGGACAATTGTACCAGCAGTGATTGACCACAATCACAATTACCAGTGCACGACAAACAGAATAAAGACAGGGCCAATGGTATATTACCAGCTGCCATTTGTCATCAAATTTTCAGCAACTTCAAATGTTCTGAAAATCTACGTGTTTTCTGGTGATAACACAGCTTTACTTGCGCATCTACCATTGTCAAGGAGATATAAAACACTGTAGTGTCAACAATGTGTCACCTGTGTGGAATTATCAGTAAGGTACGTCAACAAACTTCAATTCATTATTGTCAGTGATTACAAGTCACGAACAGACGTGTCAGTGACAGAAAGTAAGTCAAGTGATACTGATAGTCCTGCACGTTGACATAATACATGATGCTACGTTGCCTCATTGATCATGTGCTCTTACGGATAATGGTCTCGTTATAGATCTAACATTCGTTAGAGTGGATACTGGATGTGACATAAACCACCATCACACCGATGCCTTAAGTGTCAACAAAGTTACACACCGTGTTCACTTTACGCATGGTTTGGCACACTGCTCTCATAAACCAACTGGAATATACCGTGACCACCGGTAGAAATGTGGACAAGAAATGTAACGCAGAACAATGTCCCCAACATGACAATGTGGGACAGCGATGGCATTGACAAGTACAAATTTGTGACATGGTCACCAGAACGTGACAACATGTCACACCTGCAACCAATGGACAACTACACGTTGGTGCAGCCTCCGCCGCTGGAAATGTTGACAGAGGACCAGGCGTACCACCTCAGTCTCCTCAACTTTTGGATCAATGGTGTCCTCACCAACATCATCATGTTGCTGGGGATGATCGGCAACTTCCTGACGATCATCATCCTATCGCAGCGCGCCATGCGCTCGTCCACGAACTACTACCTCTCGGCGCTGGCAATCTGGGACAGCGCTGTTCTCATATGCACGTTGTTGTTGATCGGTCTCCCGGGCGCATTGCCACAGGAGGACGTCTACATGACACATGTGTTCGCCTACGTCGTGTCGTACATCTACCCAATAGCGCTGATCGCACAGACAGCGACGATCTGGCTGACCGTTTCCTTCACAGTAGAGCGTTACATCGCTGTATGCCACCCTCTCAAGGCAGCGACAATGTGCACGATCACGAGAGCGAAAACTGTCATAACGGGTGTGTCCCTTGGCTCGACACTCTACAACATACCACGCTGGTTTGACTACACACCAACGAGAATTGTAAGCCCGCTGTCCAATGACACCGTAGTTGTGCCGTCCCGCACAGCCTTCAGTCAGAACCCGATCTACCTACAAGTCTACTTCTCCTGGCTGTATGTGCCCATCATGTGCATTGTACCTCTCCTCATTCTCCTTGTCCTCAACCTCTTCCTCATCCTCGCCGTGAGGCACTCACAGCGTCAACGCAAGGACATGAACGTGCGGCAGTGTCGCGAGAACAGCATCACCATAATGCTCGTTTCCATCGTCATGGTCTTTATTGTGTGCCAGGTTCCTGCACTCGTCTACAACCTTGCTTATGCTGTCGACAATGCCCATGTCCAGATGAACTTTGGCTATCAGATCCTCTCAAATCTGCGCAATTTCCTTGTGAACCTTAACAGTGCAGTGAACTTCATCCTGTACTGCGCGCTCGGCCAGAAGTTCCGTCGGATCTTCATCCACACGTTCCTTCGGCGCTGCGTCCGTGAGACCTATATGCCAATATCGGGGATGCATCAAAACACTACCCAGTTTGGCCCGGTCACAGAGCGTCTCACATTCACGGGCCGGCGCAACAAGGGTTTGGGCAACATGCGGGCCTGCACCAACCTACCTAACAATCGGATGTATAAGATCTCACTGAAAGACAGCAACATGAAGGCGAAGGAGAGTTATGAGCTCCAGACGAACTGTAACACCCGCGAGATGTGCATGTTCACACCAGTACACACCAGTCGGATGTCTCGTTCATGTGATCCAGACCGCAACGGAAAGGTGTGTCTGGATCACTTAATACCGGATCACCTTCGGGATGGATATGGGCTCTACGCAGTAGATGTCGACAATCCCACTAGGCCCATGGCGGTCTGAATCACATGTTGTTCATAGCAGGGATACATGAACATATATATATATAAATATATATATATATATATATACATATATATATATATATATATACATACATATATATATATATATATATATATGTATATATATACATATATATATATACATATACAAACATATATACACATACAGGGTATATATGTATACATAATATATATATATATATATATATATATATATATATATATATATATATATATATATATATATATATATAAATACATACATATAAACATTATTTAAATATTTATTTGTACACCTGCCTCAGACTTGTAAGAGGACACACGTTCATGACATGTTGTTGCAGCATTGTGCTGATGCATCAAACTTTGAAACTAAATAATTATGCGGGTTAGAAGCCATGACACCACTGGTGACGGCTATTGTTGTATTCTGTATGTTGTTGAGTTAGTATGTTTAAACAGGGATGTGAGGACACTGGGTGCACTTGGGAGGCAGCCTTTGCTGATATGAGAGGTTGCTGGGAGAATGCCAGCAGCATCTCCCAGAATCACATATTCAGGAGCAGGTTGCAGCCATATATGTCCTCGTGTGTTGAGCAATAATAAAAGAATGGAAATGTGTCTACGAGTGTGTCAACTGTACTCAGGGTTTGGGTCATTTAACAATCACTTATGATTACAACAATTAATTGCAATTACATTCTTAATTACTGGGTCATATACAGCCTGTTACAGCAATTAATTACAATAATTATTACATTTGTTATGATAATTACTGTGTACTGTACCATGACTTGGTTCAGCTGCCAATACATTTAAATTAAATAATTCTGTCTGAATGCTATGATTGCCCATTGTGTAAACATCGGACACTAATAAACACTGTCCACAAATATTGGAAATTGTTCATGACTGTAAGAGGGAGAAACAGACAACGGTAAAAATATATTAAAAAATAGTGGTTCATCAAAACCTATTTGGTCAGTGAAGATGTTGGAAAAGATAAAGTTTACACTATGTAACATCACATTCATATGTAACATCACATTCATATGTAACATCACATTCATATGTTTATCTTGTAGAACTGTATTTTATACCTGTAATGAATGTCCATGCCTATGATATCCACATTATTCCTCAACTGGTTGAGCACATGTGTTTTCTGGCTCTACTCTGCACGGACTCACAAGAACAGAGAGCACAAGTTCTGTGGCAGCACAATGTTTTTTGGCACTGCTCTGCATGGACTCTTAAGAATGGAGAGCACAAGTTCTGTGGCAGCACGATTTCTGGATGGTATGAGGCCCCTAGCCAGGGAGGTTCTGGGAGGTTTAAGGGGTTCGGGGAGTTCACATGAACCCCTCTTTGTGTAGATGTATTTAGTGCATATAAAGAGTGAGGAAGTACATTACTAAAAACAAATTTCAACTGATTTCCTGGCCACTGTCATCATCGCTTAAGAGGCTGCCTGCTGAAGCGGAACAAGTCACCCAGCACATTTGTCTAGACAGATAAAGGGTGCAACTTAGTGGTACTTAGTGGCCAAGTGTTAAATGAACGATTGTATTGATGCGTAACTTGCATAATTTGTTGACAAACTTGAGAAACGACTATTGTTTCCACCAAAATGAGGCCCAAGCCTAGAAAGCCTAGTGCAGCTGAAGATCCAATTTCTACTAAAATTATGGACATATTATGTGATAAACAGAATCAAAGACATACACTTCCCAACAACGTTGATGGAAAAGTTTGATGAACTGTTAGAAAGATTCGACAATCAAGCTGCAGAACAGAAATAGTGAAATATAAAATAGCCAAACTAAAAGACAATGTGAGTTTCCTGGAGGAAGAGGTTGATCGGCTCGAGCAATACTCATGCCGATCTAACCTCAGATTCCAGAGACTCTCTGAAAATAAAGATGGAGAAGATGCACTCAAACTCATTCTAGAAGTGATCAATGACAAATGGAGATATCTCCCTCACTGGAGGCTGTCCATGTTGAAAGATGCCACAGAGTTGGGTGACCAAAAGAAGGACCAAAACGACCCATCATAGTTAGATTTCATCGGGACAGGATCAGGGACAAAGTGTCCAGAGCAAAGAAATCCCTAAAGACCAACAACTAGACCACCAAAATTGTCATTAACGAAGACCTCAAATCCTGGCAAAGTCCAAAAGAATCAGTGATTGCTGGACATTCAATGGCAAAATCATTATAAAAGACCTTACAAACAACATTCGAGAGATTCGCACTCTTGAAGACCTAAATAGACTTTGATCGCTGCTGCCATGTCCATGTGATGGACCGATGTTGCTCGATGGCACACACCCTCCACCCCTTACGAATGGGAAGTGATTTCCTGGTGACAACTAGTGAACATTATTTCACTAAAAAAAACATTCAAGAGAATTGTACTTGTGGTGAACTAAATAGACTATGTGTTAAGTGACCAGAGTCAATATGTACAATTCAATGATACTGCATCTGACTTAATGTATACCAGAACAGGCGTGCCTCAAGGTTCTATACTTGGACCGCTCCTTTTTATAATATATATATCAACGACCTGCCACAGGCTAGTAAGTTGTTTACTTGCGTTATGTGTGCAGATGACCTGCCACAGGCTAGTAAGTTGTTTACTTGTGTTATGTGTGCAGATGACCTGCCACAGGCTAGTAAGTTGTTTACTTGTGTTATGTATGCAGATGACCTGCCACAGGCTAGTAAGTTGTTTTCTTGTGTTACGTATGCAGATGACCTGCCACAGGCTAGTAAGTTGTTTACTTGTGTTACGTATGCAGATGACCTGCCACAGGCTAGTAAGTTGTTTACTTGTGTTATGTGTGCAGATGACCTGCCACAGGCTAGTAAGTTGTTTACTTGTGTTATGTGTGCAGATGACCTGCCACAGGCTAGTAAGTTGTTTACTTGTGTTACGTATGCAGATGACCTGCCACAGGCTAGTAAGTTGTTTACTTGTGTTACGTATGCAGATAACCTGCCACAGGCTAGTAAGTTGTTTACTTGTGTTACGTATGCAGATGACCTGCCACAGGCTAGTAAGTTGTTTACTTGTGTTACGTGTGCAGATGACCTGCCACAGGCTAGTAAGTTGTTTACTTGAGTTACGTATGCAGATGACCTGCCACAGGCTAGTAAGTTGTTTACTTGTGTTATGTATGCAGATGACCTGCCACAGGCTAGTAAGTTGTTTACTTGTGTTATGTATGCAGATGACCTGCCACAGGCTAGTAAGTTGTTTACTTGAGTTACGTATGCAGATGACCTGCCACAGGCTAGTAAGTTGTTTACTTGTGTTATGTATGCAGATGACCTGCCACAGGCTAGTAAGTTGTTTACTTGTGTTATGTATGCAGATGACCTGCCACAGGCTAGTAAGTTGTTTACTTGCGTTATGTGTGCAGATGACCTGCCACAGGCTAGTAAGTTGTTTACTTGCGTTATGTGTGCAGATGACCTGCCACAGGCTAGTAAGTTGTTTACTTGTGTTATGTATGCAGATGACCTGCCACAGGCTAGTAAGTTGTTTACTTGTGTTATGTGTGCAGATGACCTGCCACAGGCTAGTAAGTTGTTTACTTGCGTTATGTGTGCAGATGACCTGCCACAGGCTAGTAAGTTGTTTACTTGCGTTATGTGTGCAGATGACCTGCCACAGGCTAGTAAGTTGTTTACTTGCGTTATGTGTGCAGATGACCTGCCACAGGCTAGTAAGTTGTTTACTTGTGTTATGTGTGCAGATGACCTGCCACAGGCTAGTAAGTTGTTTACTTGTGTTACGTGTGCAGATGACCTGCCACAGGCTAGTAAGTTGTTTACTTGTGTTACGTGTGCAGATGACCTGCCACAGGCTAGTAAGTTGTTTACTTGCGTTACGTGTGCAGATGACCTGCCACAGGCTAGTAAGTTGTTTACTTGCGTTACGTGTGCAGATGACCTGCCACAGGCTAGTAAGTTGTTTACTTGTGTTATGTGTGCAGATGACCTGCCACAGGCTAGTAAGTTGTTTACTTGCGTTATGTGTGCAGATGACCTGCCACAGGCTAGTAAGTTGTTTACTTGCGTTATGTGTGCAGATGACCTGCCACAGGCTAGTAAGTTGTTTACTTGTGTTATGTGTGCAGATGACCTGCCACAGGCTAGTAAGTTGTTTACTTGCGTTATGTGTGCAGATGACCTGCCACAGGCTAGTAAGTTGTTTACTTGCGTTATGTGTGCAGATGACCTGCCACAGGCTAGTAAGTTGTTTACTTGCGTTATGTGTGCAGATGACCTGCCACAGGCTAGTAAGTTGTTTACTTGTGTTATGTGTGCAGATGACCTGCCACAGGCTAGTAAGTTGTTTACTTGTGTTATGTATGCAGATGACCTGCCACAGGCTAGTAAGTTGTTTACTTGAGTTACGTGTGCAGATGACCTGCCACAGGCTAGTAAGTTGTTTACTTGTGTTATGTGTGCAGATGACCTGCCACAGGCTAGTAAGTTGTTTACTTGTGTTATGTGTGCAGATGACCTGCCACAGGCTAGTAAGTTGTTTACTTGTGTTATGTGTGCAGATGACCTGCCACAGGCTAGTAAGTTGTTTACTTGTGTTACGTATGCAGATGACCTGCCACAGGCTAGTAAGTTGTTTACTTGAGTTACGTGTGCAGATGACCTGCCACAGGCTAGTAAGTTGTTTACTTGAGTTACGTGTGCAGATGACCTGCCACAGGCTAGTAAGTTGTTTACTTGTGTTATGTGTGCAGATGACCTGCCACAGGCTAGTAAGTTGTTTACTTGTGTTATGTGTGCAGATGACCTGCCACAGGCTAGTAAGTTGTTTACTTGTGTTATGTATGCAGATGACCTGCCACAGGCTAGTAAGTTGTTTACTTGTGTTATGTGTGCAGATGACCTGCCACAGGCTAGTAAGTTGTTTACTTGTGTTATGTGTGCAGATGACCTGCCACAGGCTAGTAAGTTGTTTACTTGTGTTATGTGTGCAGATGACCTGCCACAGGCTAGTAAGTTGTTTACTTGTGTTATGTGTGCAGATGACCTGCCACAGGCTAGTAAGTTGTTTACTTGTGTTATGTGTGCAGATGACCTGCCACAGGCTAGTAAGTTGTTTACTTGTGTTATGTATGCAGATGACCTGCCACAGGCTAGTAAGTTGTTTACTTGCGTTGTGTGCAGATGACCTGCCACAGGCTAGTAAGTTGTTTACTTGCGTTATGTGTGCAGATGACCTGCCACAGGCTAGTAAGTTGTTTACTTGCGTTATGTATGCAGATGACCTGCCACAGGCTAGTAAGTTGTTTACTTGCGTTACGTATGCAGATGACCTGCCACAGGCTAGTAAGTTGTTTACTTGTGTTACGTATGCAGATGACCTGCCACAGGCTAGTAAGTTGTTTACTTGCGTTACGTGTGCAGATGACCTGCCACAGGCTAGTAAGTTGTTTACTTGCGTTACGTGTGCAGATGACCTGCCACAGGCTAGTAAGTTGTTTACTTGCGTTATGTGTGCAGATGACCTGCCACAGGCTAGTAAGTTGTTTACTTGCGTTATGTGTGCAGATGACCTGCCACAGGCTAGTAAGTTGTTTACTTGCGTTATGTGTGCAGATGACCTGCCACAGGCTAGTAAGTTGTTTACTTGCGTTATGTGTGCAGATGACCTGCCACAGGCTAGTAAGTTGTTTACTTGTGTTATGTGTGCAGATGACCTGCCACAGGCTAGTAAGTTGTTTACTTGCGTTATGTGTGCAGATGACCTGCCACAGGCTAGTAAGTTGTTTACTTGCGTTATGTGTGCAGATGACCTGCCACAGGCTAGTAAGTTGTTTACTTGTGTTATGTGTGCAGATGACCTGCCACAGGCTAGTAAGTTGTTTACTTGTGTTATGTGTGCAGATGACCTGCCACAGGCTAGTAAGTTGTTTACTTGTGTTATGTATGCAGATGACCTGCCACAGGCTAGTAAGTTGTTTACTTGAGTTACGTGTGCAGATGACCTGCCACAGGCTAGTAAGTTGTTTACTTGTGTTATGTGTGCAGATGACCTGCCACAGGCTAGTAAGTTGTTTACTTGTGTTATGTGTGCAGATGACCTGCCACAGGCTAGTAAGTTGTTTACTTGTGTTATGTGTGCAGATGACCTGCCACAGGCTAGTAAGTTGTTTACTTGTGTTATGTATGCAGATGACCTGCCACAGGCTAGTAAGTTGTTTACTTGAGTTACGTATGCAGATGACCTGCCACAGGCTAGTAAGTTGTTTACTTGTGTTATGTGTGCAGATGACCTGCCACAGGCTAGTAAGTTGTTTACTTGTGTTATGTATGCAGATGACCTGCCACAGGCTAGTAAGTTGTTTACTTGTGTTATGTGTGCAGATGACCTGCCACAGGCTAGTAAGTTGTTTACTTGTGTTATGTATGCAGATGACCTGCCACAGGCTAGTAAGTTGTTTACTTGAGTTACGTATGCAGATGACCTGCCACAGGCTAGTAAGTTGTTTACTTGTGTTATGTGTGCAGATGACCTGCCACAGGCTAGTAAGTTGTTTACTTGTGTTATGTATGCAGATGACCTGCCACAGGCTAGTAAGTTGTTTACTTGTGTTATGTGTGCAGATGACCTGCCACAGGCTAGTAAGTTGTTTACTTGTGTTATGTGTGCAGATGATACAACCCTCTCAAGCTCTGTGCAATGTTTGTGTTTCGTTCAAGGAAAACAAACAAAACAGCTGAAGTTCTGATCAACAAAGAACTAAATAAAATCAGTGAATAGCTTACTCTCTAGACAATGTACACCCCCTGGTACTGTACTCTCTAGACAATGTACACCCCCTGGTACTGTACTCTCTAGACAATGTACACCCCCTGGTACTGAACTCTCTAGACAATGTACACCCCCTGGTACTGTATCTCTATACAATGTACACCCCCTGGTACTGTACTCTCTAGACAATGTACACCCTCTGGTACTGTACTCTCTAGACAATGTACACCCCCCAGTACTGTACTCTCTAGACAATGTACACCCCCTGGTACTGAACTCTCTAGACAATGTACACCCCTTGGTACTGTACTCTCTAGACAATGTACACCCCCTGGTACTGTACTCTCTAGACAATGTACACCCCCTGGTACTTAACTCTCTAGACAATGTACACCCCCTGGTACTGTACTCTCTAGACAATGTACACCCCCTGGTACTGTACTCTCTAGACAATGTACACCCCCTGGTACTGAACTCTCTAGACAATGTACACCCCCTGGTACTGTACTCTCTAGACAATGTACACCCCCTGGTACTGAACTCTCTAGACAATGTACACCCCCTGGTACTGAACTCTCTAGACAATGTACACCCCTGGTACTGAACTCTCTAGACAATGTACACCCCCTGGTACTGTACTCTCTAGACAATGTACACCCCCTGGTACTGTACTCTCTAGACAATGTATACCCCCTGGTACTGTACTCTCTAGACAATGTACACCCCCTAGTACTGTACTCTCTAGACAATGTACACCCCCTGGTACTGTACTCTCTAGACAATGTACACCCCCTGGTACTGTACTCTCTAGACAATGTACACCCCCTGGTACTGAACTCTCTAGACAATGTACACCCCCTGGTACTGTACTCTCTAGACAATGTACACCCCCTGGTACTGTACTCTCTATACAATGTACACCCCCTGGTACTGAACTCTCTAGACAATGTACACCCCCTGGTACTGTACTCTCTAGACAATGTACACCCCCTGGTACTGAACTCTCTAGACAATGTACACCCCCTGGTACTGAACTCTCTAGACAATGTACACCCCCTGGTACTGTACTCTCTAGACAATGTACACCCCCTGGTACTGAACCTGAACTGTCTAGACAATGTACACCCCCTGGTACTGTACTCTCTAGACAATGTACACCCCCCAGTACTGTACTCTCTAGACAATGTACACCCCCCAGTACTGTACTCTCTAGACAATGTACACCCCCTGGTACTGTACTCTCTAGACAATGTACACCCCCTGGTACTGTACTCTCTAGACTGTACACCCCCCAGTACTGTACTCTCTAGACAATGTACACCCCCTGGTACTGTACTCTCTAGACAATGTACACCCCCTGGTACTGTACTCTCTAGACTGTACACCCCCCAGTACTGTACTCTCTAGACAATGTACACCCCCTGGTACTGTACTCTCTAGACAATGTACACCCCCTGGTACTGTACTCTCTAGACTGTACACCCCCCAGTACTGTACTCTCTAGACAATGTACACCCCCTGGTACTGTACTCTCTAGACAATGTACACCCCCTGGTACTGTACTCTCTAGACAATGTACACCCCCTGGTACTGAACTCTCTAGACTGTACACCCCCCAGTACTGTACTCTCTAGACAATGTACACCCCCTGGTACTGTACTCTCTAGACAATGTACACCCCCTGGTACTGTACTCTCTAGACTGTACACCCCCCAGTACTGTACTCTCTAGACAATGTACAGCCCCTGGTATGGTACTCTCTAGACAATGTACACCCCCTGGTACTGTACTCTCTAGACAATGTACACCCCCTGGTACTGTACTCTCTAGACTGTACACCCCCAGTACTGTACTCTCTAGACAATGTACACCCCCCCCCAGTACTGTACTCTCTAGACAATGTACAGCCCCTGGTATGGTACTCTCTAGACAATGTACACCCCCTGGTACTGAACTCTCTAGACAATATACACCCCCTGGTACTGTACTCTCTAGACAATGTACACCCCCAGTACTGTACTCTCTAGACAATGTACAGCCCCTGGTATGGTACTCTCTAGACAATGTACACCCCCTGGTACTGTACTCTCTAGACAATGTACACCCCCTGGTACTGTACTCTCTAGACAATGTACACCCCCTGGTACTGTACTCTCTAGACAATGTACACCCCCTGGTACTGTACTCTCTAGACAATGTACACCACCTGGTATGGTACTTTCTAGAAATTTTAATCAGTAAATGCATTCCACACCTGATGTAAATAGGAATGACAGTGTTTTCAAATTTTAATAAACTTTCCACATATCTGCTTTATAAATATTCCTAAATATTAATATAACATATACGTTGCTTTTATTTAAAGTAAAATAATGAATAATTAATAATAAATGGTAGTTATAAATAGGGTGGCTCCTATGATAGCGACCAGGCCTGGTCTTAGCAGGAGTCGCCCTGACCCATGTAACGTTTTTGTCATATTACCTACTGTATATTACATATGAATATATACAAAAATATTGTGTTTATTTTTATTTTTTGGTTAAATTGAAATTGTCACGGTATTGCATTTATGTATTGATTCTATGTATGAATATGACTGTAATTTATGTTACTGTTTTGTTATGGGTCAAAATAAAGCACAGCAATCAATCAATGATAAATCTGATCTGAACATAAGGTAAAGTGAGGTGGACATCCATGCCAACAAATAGGTGCCTCAAGGGCAAGAGTTTGGATATTTGATGAACTCTTTTCCACTAATGATCAACTTGCTACAGAGGTGTATATTTTTCTCTTCTTGGAAGAAACGCAATCCTTGCACTTTGTTCTTTGTACCTGAGGCTGAAACTGAATTGATGCCAGTACTACCTGAGTTGATGTCTCTACTGCCTGAGCTGATGTCAGTACTGTTTGAGTTGACTTCAGTATGGCCTGAGTTGATGTCAGTACTGCCTAAGTTGACATCAGTACTGTCTGAGTTGACATCGGTAGTGTCTGAGTTGACGTCAGTACTGTCTGAGTTAACGTCAGTACTGTCTGAGTTGATGTCACTACTGTCTGAGTACTGAGTTTACATCATTACTGTCTGAGTTGATGTCAGTACTGTCTGAGTTGACGTCAGTATGGCCTGAGTTTACATCAGTACTGTCTGAGTACTGAGTTTACATCATTACTGTCTGAGTTGATGTCAGTACTGTCTGAGTTGACGTCAGTATGGCCTGAGTTTACATCAGTACTGTCTGAGTTGACGTCAGTACTGTCTGAGTTGATGTCAGTACTGTTTGAGTTGACGTCAGGATGGCCTGAGTTTACGTCAGTACTGTCTGAGTTGACGTCAGTACTGTCTGGGTTGATGTCGTACTGTCTGAATTGACGTCAGTACTGTCTGAATTGACGTCAGTACTGTCAGAGTTCACGTCAGTACTGCCTGAGTTGATGTCAGCACTGTCAGAGATTATGTCAATACTGCCTGAGTTGACATCAGTACTGCCTGAGTTGATGTTAGTATTGTCTGAGTTGATGTCTGTATTAGTTGACATCAGCACTGTCTGAGTTGACATCAGCACTGTCTGAGTTGACGTCAGTACTGTCTGAGTTGACATCACACTGTCTGAGTTGACATCAGCACTGCCTGAGTTGACATCAGCACTGCCTGAGTTGATGTCACTACTGTCAGAGATTATGTCAATACTGCCTGAGTTGACATCAGTACTGCCTGAGTTGATGTTAGTATTGTCTGAGTTGATGTCTGTATTAGTTGACATCAGCACTGTCTGAGTTGACATCAGCACTGTCTGAGTTGACGTCAGTACTGTCTGAGTTGACATCACACTGTCTGAGTTGACATCAGCACTGCCTGAGTTGACATCAGCACTGCCTGAGTTGATGTCACTACTGTCAGAGATTATGTCAATACTGCCTGAGTTGACATCAGTACTTCCTGAGTTGATGTCAGTATTGTGGGGCGCGATAGCATACCGGTTAGAAGGCCGGACTCTCAATCGAGAGAACCCGGTTTCAAATCCCACTGCGGTCGCTTCGAACCTTTGGCAAGTTTGATCACCCCACGTTGCCACAGTTCACTCAGCTGTATAATTGAGTACCTGGCAATACAGACAGTGGTGGATATGTGAACGAATAGTCTTCGCGCAGCAATTGCAGCGTGGCTGAATACTTCCCAAAGAAGTTGACATGGCCTTGGAATGAACAGGTCTGCCAGGGGGTGAAGTGTAAAGCGCTTTGAGCAGTCCTATGGACCGGATACCGCGCTATATAAGAACATACCTTTTACCTTTTACTGTATTAGTTGATGTCAGTACTGTATTAGTCGATGTCAGTACTGTCTGAGTTGACATCAGCACTGTCTGAGTTAACGTCAGTACTGCCTGAGTTGACATCAGTACTGTCTGGGTTGACGTCAGTACTGTATTAGTTGATGTCAGTACTGTCTGAGTTGATGTCAGTACTGTATTAGTTGACATCAGCACTGTCTGAGTTGACATCAGCACTGTCTGAGTTGACGTCAGTACTGTCTGAGTTGATGTCAGTACTGTCTGAGTTGACGTCAGTACTGCCTGAGTTTTGTCCCACAAGGTTGTCCTCTACCAAAGAGAGAAAAGGTTTAAAGTGAAACAAAATTCATGGTTTTCAGCCTATGCACCTACAAGAGTTACTAAAACATAACCATTTGTTACTAAAACATAACCATTTAAGAATATAACTCTAGCGGTTTACTAGGAAAACCTATGTAAACACACAATTTCATTTTCATTAATTTCAAGGGCTGCACCATACTGTTAGATAAGTCTATGTCACGAGTGTGGTATTCTGGCAATATTCACTCGTCAAATAAAAATATATTTGTATACACCTATTCCTATACTTGCTAATAGGCCATGCTATTCGAGCCTAAACTCAACTGGTGCAACATATTTTGTCCTTTGTTTACTAAATTAGTTCTCTTTCTGGTAAAATAACACGTTTCTTCAAGACTTTGGCTGGTTCTGTGTATGTCGGCCTCCCTTAAGACATCACTTGTGGTCTAGGTTACCCTGATTGCATAGAACTGCACGTGCGCTTATCGGTCGCTCTGGTTAACATGTCAGCCCTCAGTTATTTGGAGAAATGAATGGAATCTCCACTTTTAGAACACATTCTGAGTAAACCACTGGCATGGTGATATTCTTGATTTTAGTTGCACATGGTTAGTTTTTATTATCTCTTTTAGGTGCACAGCCCCAAAACCATGACTTTTGTTTCACTTTAAGTAAGTAAATAAGTAAGTACTGTGTGCATCTACCCCCTTGCCCCACCCTCCCCCACCTTTCCCCTCCTCCTGCCCCTAACACTTATACACTTCTGTCTCCATGATAACCCCCCAGCAATGTTCTGTAAAAGAAAATTATTTTACAAGACTCAAGGCCACAACATATATGACATGACTCAAGGCTACAACATATATGACATGACTACTAAAATTTCATATTTCACAATATTGCTTTCAATGACATCTTGAAACTTCAAAATTTTTTGGCAAGGGTATTTACCCGATCTCCTTGTTTCTCTCACTCAGTGCGCTACCCAAATCATTGCATTGGCTCCCTGTCTGACATCGCATTATTTTTAAGATCTGCACAATTACCTATCAAGCACTTTCACCCAAGCAACCAGCATATTTACATTCACTACTCACTCCTGCAAGACAGCTTCGATAATCTAATTCTAATTTATTTTTTGTTCCCAGTATTAATACAAATGTCAGAACAGAGGAAATATAACAACATTTCATCATAAACTAAAAACCACCTTGTTTAAACTTGCTTATCCTCCATAGCTACCCAGCGTACCAATCCAACTGTCTACAACTGGAACTGCTCATCGATTAGGACCTGATTAACCCCTTTTGTTTGGGCGCGCTGCCGAGACTGGGTCTCCAGAGGATGGTTTCATTTTTTTAATCACAAAAAATGCCTAAGGTGTATGATTCAAACTGAAAAAAATCTATGTTTGTTTTGTAGTAATACTAATAATTTTATATGACCACACATTTAGTAGTGTTGTGGCATTTTGCCCATTCGCAGTTTGACCGAGTTTCCCTATGAGGTAACAGCATTCTAATTGAAAGTGAAACCTCTGTGATCATTGATTGCACAGACCACACTAGGAGTGACCAATATGCTTATGCAAATCGCTGCACTGACCGGAAGTATGAACTGACCTGTAAGAAGATGACAAGTGACCACAGGAGAGAGGAGTGTGGCTGACCAGTAAGGAGAGAGGAGTGTGGCTGACCAGTAAGAAGTGACCGCAGGAGATGAGGGATTAATACTGGGAGTGGGGATGAAGCCACCGTGAAATGATTGAAAGCTTCTTGTGAGTGCAGCAAGGCATGTACAGGATGGAACATGTGTTGACCACATAAACATACTCCTTCCCTATCCCATGGGAAGCTACACAGTAGTACATGCAGCAGTACACACAGTAGTAGACACAGTAGTACACATAATGGTACACACAGTAGTACACACAGCAGTACACACAGTAGTACACACAGTAGTACACACACTTCACTGACTTGTGATTGCAATGTACAAGTCAATCTATTGGTGCAGTGTGTCAGTGAGCAAACGTACATTATTACAGAGATTCCCAAACTTTCAAGAATTCCCCAAATCTCCGCCTTTTGGCTGAAGCCTCCCAGCCCATGATAATCAAGTCATTATTGCCAACACCTTTACTCAACCCTACTGACAAGTTGGCATACAGTGCAAGGAGACAAGTTGGCATACAGTGCAAGGAGACAAGTTGGCATACAGTGCAAGGAGACAAGTTGACATACAGTGCAAGGAGACAAGTTGACATACAGTGCAAGAAAACAAGTTGGCATACAGTGCAAGGAGACAAGTTGGCATACAGTGCAAGGAGACAAGTTGGCATACAGTGCAAGGAAACAAGTTGGCATACAGTGCAAGGAGACAAGTTGACATACAGTGCAAGGAGACAAGTTGACATACAGTGCAAGGAGACAAGTTGGCATACAGTGCAAGGAAACAAGTTGGCATACAGTGCAAGGAGACAAGTTGGCATACAGTGCAAGGAGACAAGTTGGCATACAGTGCAAGGAGACAAGTTGGCATACAGTGCAAGGAGACAAGTTGGCATACAGTGCAAGGAGACAAGTTGACATACAGTGCAAGGAGACAAGTTGGCATACAGTGCAAGGAAACAAGTTGGCATACAGTGCAAGGAGACAAGTTGGCATACAGTGCAAGGAAACAAGTTGGCATACAGTGCAAGGAGACAAGTTGGCATACAGTGCAAGGAGACAAGTTGGCATACAGTGCAAGGAGACAAGTTGGCATACAGTGCAAGGAAACAAGTTGGCATACAGTGCAAGGAGACAAGTTGACATACAGTGCAAGGAGACAAGTTGACATACAGTGCAAGGAGACAAGTTGGCATACAGTGCAAGGAGACAAGTTGGCATACAGTGCAAGGAGACAAGTTGGCATACAGTGCAAGGAGACAAGTTGACATACAGTGCAAGGAAACAAGTTGACATACAGTGCAAGGAGACAAGTTGGCATACAGTGCAAGGAGACAAGTTGGCATACAGTGCAAGGAGACAAGTTGGCATACTGTGCAAGGAGACAAGTTGGCATACAGTGCAAGGAGACAAGTTGGCATACAGTGCAAGGAGACAAGTTGACATACAGTGCAAGGAAACAAGTTGACATACAGTGCAAGGAGACAAGTTGGCATACAGTGCAAGGAGACAAGTTGGCATACAGTGCAAGGAGACAAGTTGGCATACTGTGCAAGGAGACAAGTTGGCATACAGTGCAAGGAGACAAGTTGGCATACAGTGCAAGGAAACAAGTTGACATACAGTGCAAGGAGACAAGTTGGCATACAGTGCAAGGAGACAAGTTGGCATACAGTGCAAGGAGACAAGTTGGCATACAGTGCAAGGAAACAAGTTGACATACAGTGCAAGGAAACAAGTTGGCATACAGTGCAAGGAAACAAGTTGGCATACAGTGCAAGGAGACAAGTTGGCATACAGTGCAAGGAGACAAGTTGGCATACTGTGCAAGGAGACAAGTTGGCATACAGTGCAAGGAGACAAGTTGGCATACAGTGCAAGGAGACAAGTTGGCATACAGTGCAAGGAGACAAGTTGGCATACTGTGCAAGGAGACAAGTTGGCATACAGTGCAAGGAAACAAGTTGGCATACAGTGCAAGGAGACAAGTTGGCATACAGTGCAAGGAGACAAGTTGACATACAGTGCAAGGAGACAAGTTGGCATACAGTGCAAGGAGACAAGTTGGCATACAGTGCAAGGAGACAAGTTGGCATACAGTGCAAGGAAACAAGTTGACATACAGTGCAAGGAGACAAGTTGGCATACAGTGCAAGGAAACAAGTTGACATACAGTGCAAGGAGACAAGTTGGCATACAGTGCAAGGAGACAAGTTGGCATACAGTGCAAGGAGACAAGTTGGCATACAGTGCAAGGAAACAAGTTGGCATACAGTGCAAGGAAACAAGTTGACATACAGTGCAAGGAGACAAGTTGGCATACAGTGCAAGGAGACAAGTTGACATACAGTGCAAGGAGACAAGTTGGCATACAGTGCAAGGAGACAAGTTGGCATACAGTGCAAGGAAACAAGTTGACATACAGTGCAAGGAGACAAGTTGGCATACAGTGCAAGGAGACAAGTTGGCATACAGTGCAAGGAGACAAGTTGGCATACAGTGCAAGGAGACAAGTTGGCATACAGTGCAAGGAGACAAGTTGACATACAGTGCAAGGAGACAGGTTGGCATACAGTGCAAGGAGACAAGTTGGCATACAGTGCAAGGAGACAAGTTGGCATACAGTGCAAGGAGACAAGTTGGCATACAGTGCAAGGAGACAAGTTGGCATACAGTGCAAGGAGACAAGTTGACATACAGTGCAAGGAGACAAGTTGACATACAGTGCAAGGAGACAAGTTGGCATACAGTGCAAGGAGACAAGTTGGCATACAGTGCAAGGAGACAAGTTGGCATACAGTGCAAGGAGACAAGTTGGCATACAGTGCAAGGAGACAAGTTGGCATACAGTGCAAGGAGACAAGTTGGCATACAGTGCAAGGAGACAAGTTGGCATACAGTGCAAGGAAACAAGTTGGCATACAGTGCAAGGAAACAAGTTGGCATACAGTGCAAGGAGACAAGTTGGCATACAGTGCAAGGAGACAAGTTGACATACAGTGCAAGGAGACAAGTTGGCATACAGTGCAAGGAGACAAGTTGGCATACAGTGCAAGGAGACAAGTTGGCATACAGTGCAAGGAGACAAGTTGGCATACAGTGCAAGGAGACAAGTTGGCATACAGTGCAAGGAGACAAGTTGACATACAGTGCAAGGAGACAAGTTGGCATACAGTGCAAGGAGACAAGTTGGCATACAGTGCAAGGAGACAAGTTGGCATACAGTGCAAGGAGACAAGTTGGCATACAGTGCAAGGAGACAAGTTGGCATACAGTGCAAGGAAACAAGTTGACATACAGTGCAAGGAGACAAGTTGGCATACAGTGCAAGGAGACAAGTTGGCATACAGTGCAAGGAGACAAGTTGGCATACAGTGCAAGGAAACAAGTTGGCATACAGTGCAAGGAAACAAGTTGACATACAGTGCAAGGAGACAAGTTGGCATACAGTGCAAGGAGACAAGTTGACATACAGTGCAAGGAGACAAGTTGGCATACAGTGCAAGGAGACAAGTTGGCATACAGTGCAAGGAGACAAGTTGGCATACAGTGCAAGGAAACAAGTTGACATACAGTGCAAGGAGACAAGTTGGCATACAGTGCAAGGAGACAAGTTGGCATACAGTGCAAGGAGACAAGTTGGCATACAGTGCAAGGAGACAAGTTGGCATACAGTGCAAGGAGACAAGTTGACATACAGTGCAAGGAGACAAGTTGGCATACAGTGCAAGGAGACAAGTTGGCATACAGTGCAAGGAGACAAGTTGGCATACAGTGCAAGGAGACAAGTTGGCATACAGTGCAAGGAGACAAGTTGACATACAGTGCAAGGAGACAAGTTGACATACAGTGCAAGGAGACAAGTTGGCATACAGTGCAAGGAGACAAGTTGGCATACAGTGCAAGGAGACAAGTTGGCATACAGTGCAAGGAGACAAGTTGGCATACAGTGCAAGGAGACAAGTTGGCATACAGTGCAAGGAGACAAGTTGGCATACAGTGCAAGGAGACAAGTTGGCATACAGTGCAAGGAGACAAGTTGGCATACAGTGCAAGGAGACAAGTTGGCATACAGTGCAAGGAGACAAGTTGGCATACAGTGCAAGGAAACAAGTTGACATACAGTGCAAGGAGACAAGTTGGCATACAGTGCAAGGAGACAAGTTGGCATACAGTGCAAGGAGACAAGTTGGCATACAGTGCAAGGAGACAAGTTGGCATACAGTGCAAGGAGACAAGTTGGCATACAGTGCAAGGAGACAAGTTGACATACAGTGCAAGGAGACAAGTTGGCATACAGTGCAAGGAGATGCAAAATTTATTCAACAATTTGAAGCTTTGTATTTTACACATAATGTGCCATTTTAAAATATTTTTGCATATTTGTAAAAACCCTCTGGAACAACATAGTGGCCCCCGGGGGTCCTCAGCCCCCGGGGGTCCTCAGCCCCCGGGGGTCCTCAGCCCCCGGTTTGAGAACCTGACTGTTTACATGTAACAAAGGCAATTTAATTCAGGATAATTGCACGCAAGCACGCACGCACGCTTGCACATTTTGTACAAAATTGTAAAAAAAACACTTATTACATTACTTATTATAAATTACATTAAAAAAATATTACTCTGAAACACTTAAATGTGTGTTTAGAAAATGGCATTTAATTTTGTTTTATTCCCACAAATGTTTCATCATGACATCGAATGCATTTAAATATGATAAATAAAAATTGCAAACCTGGCGCATCATTGCACTGTGTAAGCTCCCGGAGATATGTAAACAAACTCATTATTGTTTCATAATAGTTAATGTGGCAACTAATGAGATAATTGATTGTAAGTTTTAAAAATATATATAATCTGTTGTGTATGGCTTTAACATCTTAACAAATTATTAAATTGTGAAATATGCCAAATAAGGGAATAATGTTTCAAGGTGCCCCAAGCAGTTCCAAATATGGTAGCAACTGGAAATATGGAATGCCACTGCCCAGTGGGACTCTATGGAAGCCAGAAGGAAACCATAACGTTTTGTAGAAGAACTTCATGAGGGGAAAATCAATAATGTGTTGAAATGCTACGAGAATAAGGTAAAAAAAGATGAGGTGCTTCTGGTATGGACCCCTGCAAATAAACCATGCGGAAAATACCACCGGGACATATTAGGTTTGAGTGGGTCATAAAATTGGGTCATAATCTGACACAGCTGCTAAGAAACCGCCACTTTGTGTCACAATAGCGGATGCCATTACGGCACTGATAGCATAGTGATGCTTTTAGATGTAAATCTCACTACCCAGAGGCATGCTTCGGTTTTTCTCATGGGACAAACACTATAACTCCACTTCCTTTCTATGCCATCAAATATAGTGCCACAAATATTACCGCAGTGTGACATTCTGTAGTTTTCTTTTTATTCATACAACATCAAACACCAGAGCATGGTGCGGTCAAAGAGCCCAATGCATCCTGGGAAGGATTTACAGATACTAAGTCTGAGAATTTTCATTGTAAAGTCAGAGAATGTCACAAAAAGTAGAAGGGAGAATGTCACAAAAAGTGTATACATTATCAAACTTGTGTCTTTCATCTCTCAGAACGTGATTTTGTAAGTTAGGTTTAAATCAATTTCAGCCTGTACTGCCCACACCAAGAGCCTTCTGATCAAGAATAGTTTGCCTGTCTTATTAATGTTTCAAATGGTAAAAAAATTAAAACAAGTAAAAAATATAATGTCCAATTGAAGTTCCCACACGCACGCACGCACGCACTCACGCACGCACGCACGCACGCACGCACGCACACACAGCTCGAAAACTACTGGAGCTAGGATACAAAATATTGGTTATTCAACGTAATGCTTAATGCATTAATTAATGTATAATGCACTGAATGACCCTCCAATGAACCTTATGGAAGAGTGAGAATGTATTAAAAGTTTGATGACAATTGGCGAAACTGTATCAGAGGGGAGTCTTCCCGTTGTGGCTACTTCCCGTTGCGGCTACTTCCCGTTGCGGCTACTTCCCGTTGCTGCTACTTCCCGTTGCGGCTACTTTCTGTTACAGCTACTTTATTTTCCTGTTATGGTTACATTTTGGAGGAGCAATCAAACTAGTCCCGTTACGGCTACTTTTGGAATTAGCCAGTAATTAGCCAGCTGAGGAGAGGGAGCATTAATTTATTTGTATGTGGCTAAAAGTATAAAGGTTAGATCCATGTAACTGGCAGTGTTGTACATGGCTTCTTTGGAGTAAAGGTTGTATTACTTATAAGATCCATGTAACTGTCAGTGTTGTACATGGCTTCTTTGGAGTAGAGGTTGTATTACTTATAAGATCCATGTAACTGTCAGTGTTGTACATGGCTTCTTTGGAGTAGAGGTTGTATTACTTATAAGATCCATGTAACTGTCAGTGTTGTACATGGCTTCTTTGGAGTAGTGGTTGTATTACTTATAAGATCCATGTAACTGTCAGTGTTGTACATGGCTTCTTTGTAGTAGTGATTGTATTACTTATAAGATCCATGTAACTGTCAGTGTTGTACATGGCTTCTTTGGAGTAGAGGTTGTATTACTTATAAGATCCATGTAACTGTCAGTGTTGTACATGGCTTCTTTGGAGTAGAGGTTGTATTACTTATAAGATCCATGTAACTGTCAGTGTTGTACATGGCTTCTTTGGAGTAGAGGTTGTATTACTTATAAGATCCATGTAACTGTCAGTGTTGTACATGGCTTCTTTGGAGTAGAGGTTGTATTACTTATAAGATCCATGTAACTGTCAGTGTTGTACATGGCTTCTTTGTAGTAGTGGTTGTATTACTTATAAGATCCATGTAACTGTCAGTGTTGTACATGGCTTCTTTGTAGTAGAGGTTGTATTACTTATAAGATCCATGTAACTGTCAGTGTTGTACATGGCTTCTTTGTAGTAGAGGTTGTATTACTTATAAGATCCATGTAACTGTCAGTGTTGTACATGGCTTCTTTGGAGTAGAGGTTGTATTACTTATAAGATCCATGTAACGGTCTGTGTTGTACATGGCTTCTTTGTAGTAGAGGTTGTATTACTTATAAGATCCATGTAACTGTCAGTGTTGTACATGGCTTCTTTGTAGTAGTGGTTGTATTACTTATAAGATCCATGTAACTGTCAGTGTTGTACATGGCTTCTTTGGAGTAGAGGTTGTATTACTTATAAGATCCATGTAACTGTCAGTGTTGTACATGGCTTCTTT
Source organism: Lamellibrachia columna (assembly GCA_963662155.1). NCBI lineage: Eukaryota > Metazoa > Annelida > Polychaeta > Sabellida > Siboglinidae > Lamellibrachia > Lamellibrachia columna. The sequence continues at coordinate 2,108,998 of OY759273.1, forward strand.
GGAGTAGAGGTTGTATTACTTATAAGATCCATGTAACTGTCAGTGTTGTACATGGCTTCTTTGGAGTAGAGGTTGTATTACTTATAAGATCCATGTAACTGTCAGTGTTGTACATGGCTTCTTTGTAGTAGAGGTTGTATTACTTATAAGATCCATGTAACTGTCAGTGTTGTACATGGCTTCTTTGGAGTAGAGGTTGTATTACTTATAAGATCCATGTAACTGTCAGTGTTGTACATGGCTTCTTTGGAGTAGTGGTTGTATTACTTATAAGATCCATGTAACTGTCAGTGTTGTACATGGCTTCTTTGGAGTAGAGGTTGTATTACTTATAAGATCCATGTAACTGTCAGTGTTGTACATGGCTTCTTTGGAGTAGTGGTTGTATTACTTATAAGCTGAGACATTTTCACCATAAATCATTCTATGTTTAGTATCACTGAGAACACTGTATCTGTATCTACGTAATATTATTGAAGGTGGATTTGGTCGAATTTGCGACAAGCAAACATGGGAAGCATTCAGCCATGTACAGAGGTTACAGGCTCCGGTGTAGGCATACTGGACCAAATGTACAGAGGCTACAGGCTCCGGTGTAGGCGTACTGGGCCAAATGTACAGAGGCTACAGGCTCCGGTGTAGGTGTACTGGGCCAAATGTACAGAGGCTACAGGCTCCGGTGTAGGCATACTGGGCCAAATGTACAGAGGCTACAGGCTCCAGTGTAGGCATACTGGGCCAAATGTACAGTGGCTACAGGCTCCGGTGCAGGCCTACTGGACCAAATGTACAGAGGCTACAGGCTCCGGTGTAGGCGTACTGGGCCAAATGTACAGAGGCTACAGGCTCCGGTGTTGGTGTATTGGGCCAAATGGCAACAAGTACTGGGTGTGTACCAGATATGACATTAAATGCAAGTCAACACTGACAACCAGTGAGGCTGGTGTCTTTATGAAGTAGGGTGGTGAGCATGACCACCCTCCTTGAAGTTCACAAAACTTGTGGGTAAACATCACCCCAACATCTTCGAGTTTCTGGAGGTGACGAGGAAGGAGCAGTCAACAACAGAGCTGAAGCCTGCACAACATGATGCAGCCATAACACCACCACAGAAGAAGAGGAAGTATCGGATTGTGAACCAGCATCTGGTTAAGTTCAAACAGGAGTATGTGATGGGGGAAAGATCTGTACTGAGTTTTCTGCTTGAAATTAGAGTGACATTCACTTGTGATTGATGACAGTTACTTGCTGATGTTAGAATGTCATTCACTTGTGACACATGACTTTCATGACTTCTGTTCAATGCATATGTTCGGCATAATGTATAGAGTATTTTATACTGAGTACTCTGTACAATTAATGGATTCATGTCTTAATAAAACTGTAATGCACACATCATGTATTTTATGTTGTATATTATACCATCTGAAATAATTGATTCTCCCTTGGCTCAAGAATAGATTTAAGGAAGTAGCTATAATGGGACTAATTTCAATGTTTAATTAGTTGCTCCCACAACAGTAGCCATAATGGGAAAATAAAGTAACCATAATGGGAAGTAGCCGTAACGGGAAGTAGCCATAACACGCCTAACTCTCAGAGGTGGTTGGCAGCAAATATTCATACATAAATCCATTAGTGACACATGGAAGCCAGTGAAGCTATCAATACAGCGAGAGAACAAGCAACCAACTCATATGTGCACAAGGATGCACTCCCAGTATCTTCCAACCACCAAAATTTACATGATTCTAATTATGATTGCAGCCTAAAGATGTAGAGAGCTTCCTAGAGGGTCATCATACCTCCAGATGGAGTAAGCTGTACTAATTACTCTGAGCTAATTATGGGGTTCCAGATATTCCTTCTGTATATCGATTGGTCACAGAATGAAGTGTGTCCCACAACAATGATGACATATCTAGGGGCTTTTCCTGCAGGTGTCAATAGCACAGTTCTGCTAAGGCTTAATTTCACCAGGTGACAGCACTCGTCACAGCAACAAAATAGTAGGTGTCAATGTTATGACACATGTTGACTTCACTAATTTATTGTTTAAGGAGATATTTACAAGAATGCTGTAGAACTTTATGCATGACAAAAGCACACATGTGAAGTCTCATCTTTCATGCTATCAACTTTTCCTCTCCTTAAATTGCATTTCTACACGCACAATATCATCTTTTCTCTTTCTTCCAAATATTTTATTACTTTCTCTTACAGCACAGCAAAATATTAAAAAGGAGAAACTTCCACAAAGGTAAACAAAAGACTTTTAGAACATTCTAAATTATGAAATTGAGAGTATCATTGATCAATTTGTTCCCTTGAAAAACAAGGAAAACGATGTATTAGAAAAATAGCGTACAAGCAAACTATGTGGAGAGTTTATAGGAGTACCAGAAAGGATGAAGACTACACAAATTATAAAGAGGCACTTAATGCTGCTACCGCTGAAATTAGACAGTATAAAAGAAGCTATGAGCAAAAATTAGCATGTAAAATAAAAATGACAGTAAGTCAGGAGTAAACAAAATGTATGAGACAAGGTTGGATCACTAGAAGACAGTGCTGGAAATATAACATCACAAGGTTTTTTAATGGAGGACGACCTAAATGGTTATTTCAGTTCAGTGTTTACCAGAGAGGATATAGTTCATTACCAGTACCAAATGTTAAATTTAAGGAGGCTAAATCTGACTATTTAAGGCAGTTAATTGTAACTGAAGAAATGGTAGCTCAGAAAATAAAGGCAATGAAGGATAATAAATCACCGGGAGTGGATGGGATTCCTCCAAAACTACTAATGGAAACAATAGAACAAATCAGTGTACCACTTGCAAGAGTGTCCAAATTGTCATTAAAAGAGGGAGTGGTTCCTTTCGAATGGAAAGAAGTAAACATTGTACCATTATGTAAAAAGGGCTCGAGAAATAAGTCAGAGAATTACTGGCCACTGAGTATAACATCAGTGATTTGTAAATTATTAGAAAGGTTAATTAAAGACCATATGGTGGACTTCCTCGTTAGGTATAAATTATTAAATCCATCTCAACATGGATTCCTAAAAGCGAGGTCATGCTTAACAAATATGTTGTTTTTTGAAAGAAATCACAAAGTGGGAAGACGAGGGGTCACCAGTAGATATTATGTACTAAGATTTTTAGAAAGCTTTTCACAAAGTGCCACATCAAAGACTACTACTTAAATTAAAAGCCCATGGTATAGGGGATGGCACAGATGACTGGATAGAAAAATGGCTGACTGACAGAAGACAACATGTTGTAGTAGATGGGAAAGTTTCAAACTAGAAATCAGTTTTGAGTGGGGTACTACAAGGATCAGTATTAGGACCTTTATTATTCTTAATATATATCAATGACTTGGTTGATTATATAACATGCGATGAACTGACATTTGCAGATGACACAAAAGTGTTTAGAAAGGTTAACACTGATGGTGATAAACAACATTTACAAAACGATCTAAACAAATTAGTTAAATGGTCTGAAAAACGGCAGATGTTATTTAATTTTGAGAAATGTAAATGCCTACACACAGGACATGGGAACATGGATGTAAACAATAAAATGGGAGATACTGTTCTAAGTACTACCGTAAAAGAAAAGGACTTAGGAGTAACAATAAGTGCTGTTATGAAAGTTTCAGAGCTGCGTGGTATTGCAGCTTCAAAGGGTAATCAAATTCTTGGGTTGATTAGGAGAAATATAACATACAAGGAAAAAGAACTAATTACACCTCTTTATAAAGCTAATAAAGTTAATTATACCTCTTTATAAAGCAATAGTTAGGACTCATTTAGAATACTGTATACAAGCATGGAGACTATATCATAAGAAGGATATAGATACGCTTGAACGCATACAAAGGAGAGCAACTAAAATGATTCCAGAACTGAGAGACCTTAATTATGAAGAATGCCTGAAAGAATGTAGTTTAACAACTCTAGAGACAAGGAGGTTAAGAGGAGATCAAATTGAAGTTTTTAAGATATTGAATGGATACGAAAATATTGATAGAAATATTTTTTTCTCACTCAAGAAAGATAGTAGAACTAGAGGACATGAGGTAATGTTCATTAGTAAAGGATCAGTGTAGACTGGATATCAGGAAGTACACAGAGGACAATAAATGAATGGAACAAACTGTCTACGGATTGTGTAACTGCTAGCAGCATGAATATGTTTAAAAACAAGGTTGACACATATCTCAGGAGGGCAGGTGACACATAGAAGAAAATTTTTTTACTCTAGATAAGCTAATGCCTTCCTTGTCCACTTGCCATCTGGGCCTTTGCCTTGGATGGCAATCTTGTTAACCCATTAGGCCCCAGGATTTTATTAAAACATGCTCCCCTGTACCCAGGATTTCTGGCAAATTTCGAGCGATTTTACCTCCTTGTGTTCAAAAATCTGTAGAAAAAACTATTCAATATTGACAAATACAAGTTGTGTTTATTTTGAAGAGTAGTAATTTCTCCACATGCATGTATACATAGAAATAGGATATATTAATAAAATGTTGACATTTGATAACAATTTGCAAAGACAAAATAGTAAGTTTGTTAAAACTTTCTACCTTGCGACTGACATTTGACAATGATCCCATAACCCTACGCAACCCAGTGAAAAAAAATGTAGCTATATGTGTTAGCTTTCCACCACTGAAAACATTATCAAATTCTGACGGACAAATATTTAACTAAAAATTTTCCAGATAGCGTGAACAAAACCAATGAAAATCAAGATTTCCGAAAGGGCAACACATGCACGTAACAAGCTGTTTTAATAGAGGGTCTTGTATGCGGCTGGCGGCGGCCATTCCAGGACTGCACAGGGCAGCCGGCCATGGCCGTTGTGGGGTCTAATGGGTTAAATCTTGTTAATTTTTTTTTTAAATCTTGTTAAACGGACAGTCACCCATTATATGAAGTAATAATACATAATGTATGAAGACTTATTTTTTAAATAGGCTTTACAAATCCAAAACTGCCTCCGTCACCTAGAGTGTCAAATGCCTCCGTGAATTAGTGCCGAATAAGCGACCCTATACGTGTATTTATTTGATGAAGAATGCCACCATATACCCACTTTATTTGGCAATATACTATTATTAAATTTAAACATTTGTGCCAGCCTATATTCTCCGATAATTGTGGAAAATTATGCAGGGTATAATTTTTAGGAGAGCAATCGCTCTCACTCCCTATTGCTAGCGCTAATCAATCATCCATGGAGTAGTTTACCGCTCACGCTAAAATCACTTGCTCCCAACTACAGCTGCATGTGGCTCCCTCTGATGGCTAAGTTTTCATCATTTCGAATGACAGTCATGAATTTAGTGGGATCCCGTGCTTCTGAGGATCCTAGATTTTGATCCCGATGCATTAGACCGTTAGATTTCCATGATTAAATGAATGAGTCGGAATCCTTAGTTCTCGGGAGCTCGACATGGTATATTATTAGTTAAAACACCATTATCACAGCATAAACCGACAGTAAATGACCACCGTGCACAGCGCCTCAAACCGGTCATAACCGGCTGGCGGCGGTTTCTCCTGAAACGGGCTTGCGTATACAATTCAATAAAACTTTAATGTCCATTTAAAAACGGAAAATTCCCCGGTTTTTCGCAGATATAAAATGCGGTTACTATATCTGTAACGACACGAATACGCACAAAGTTTATGCATATTCAGCAGAAAAAAAAAATAAAAAATACACAGCGATCCGCATAGTTTTCTAGGAACGCCTTGGCTTCACGTCAAGTAAAAAAATTGCTTCGGCACTAAAAAAGTCAAATATACTAGTGACTTTTTTGCACTGTACTATGTACTATTATTTGTTTTGAACAATTTGCCCACCCCCTATACTGTTATTCGGCACTATACAATTATTAAATTTGACCGATTTGCCACCCTATACTGTTATTTGGCCTATACGTTTATTTGGCACCCGAGAGTAGGCTACTGCCAGTCAGGTAAGGAATTTTTATTATTCCACAAAGAATTTGTCTACCGCCACAATGTCTATATTAACATGTCAATGTACTATTTACTAGTACCCGTGGAATGTACTGGGAACTAGTGTAATTTTTATACATGGCGAGTATGTGAAATACTCCAGTTTATGTACAATTCTCCAAGACCCCCGAGACCCTCAGATTTATGTATAAATCTCCTGCATTTGCATTTCTGAAACTTAACATATACGCAAATGTAAAGGTAATGATAAATGCCTTGCAAAACAGGTTAATTGTTTAACAATATTTATCTAAAAATTTATTCTGTAATTGACACAACAATAATGTAATAATGTAATGTAATTAATATAAAGTAATAATGTTGTAACCAAATTGAGAGACCTTAGTTATGAAAGTCGCTTATTACAATGTGGTTTGACAACACTTAGAGACCAGGAGACTAAGAGGAGACCAAATAGAAGTATTTAAAATAGTGAACGGTTATGAGGATGTTGATAGGAATATGTTCTTCAAACTTAAAGAAGGCAGTAGAACCAGAGGACACAAAGCAGCATTAGTTAAGGAGCAGTGTAGGTTGGACATGAGAAAGTACTCTTTCTCACAGAGGATGATAAATGAATGGAACAAACTGCCAAATGATTGTGTTAATGCTAGTAGTGTGAATATGTTTAAAAATAGAATTGACAGATATTTGATAAGGGTGGGCTACACATAGATGAGAAAATTGTTGGACTCTCGATAAGACAATGGCTTCCTTGTCCACTTTGCCATCTGGAACTTGTTGTTTGGGATGGCAATCTTGTTAAATCTTGTTAAATCTTGTTAAATAAGAAATAGTGACCAATGAGGCATTCGTTCAAGGCTTTAGGCTGCAACCAGTTTACATCCATTCGTGCAGACTCAATACTAAACTGACTCATTTATAAGTTCTGTTTTATTAATCTGTGCTTATGTGAGCAGGCAAATTCCACATTTGACTAAGATAAATTGCTTTTACAATATTCCAAGATCTAATAGAGCTATAATGCAAATGAATTCCATCAGCAAAACCCCATCAAGGTGATGGTGATAAACTCTTTCTACATCCACAGTAGTGTCATAATATCCACCAGGTGGCAGCACTTAGTTGTCTGCATAAAACATACAAACAGTTAGATTACACAAGATGATTACATACACAAAGCGACGTTACCCAATGTCTCTTTATCCTTGATTTCCATCTGATGTCAGTGCCTAGTACTGCAATTATCAGTGTGTTTCTAGATTTATCTAAACTTGTTATAAATTTATATATAAAGTTGTAGATGACTGCTTTACAGTCAGAAGTGCGTCTCTCTGCAAACATACCTGACGCACTACAGTATGTGGGTAGTCTGAGTAATTGTCTAAACACATTATTGTAATATACATGTAATCTGTGGATGCTCTATACAGTATGGTTCCACAACAGTTGAACTGTATACATAAATGAGCAAAATGTACTAAATAGCTTGATCTTGACATCATAAATTTTTTTGCACATATAAAATTTCCTAAGTAGTACATTACCACGGGCATACAATTGGTGACATTGATGCATTATATTTTTGTCATCCCTAGAGTCACTGCGTATAATATGACCTAGATATTTTACACTATTCACTTTTTTAATATCCTCTCCATTTAACTTAAAGTGAAACCAAAGACATTGTTTTGGGCCTTTGCACCTATAAGAATGCCTAAAAACTAACCATTTGCAACTATAATGAAGAATATCACGCAAGTGGTTTACTGGGAGTCTGTTCTAAAAGTGTGAAATTCTGATCTAATGTCAGTTTTCGTGGAGGCTGACATAATCATTAGTGTTTGCAGTTTTCACCCATTAGTGGCGAGCAGCCCTTTAACCCCCAAAGTGGCTGTTACATAAGTGGTGTGTATCGCGTGTATTTTAATGTGGGTGAGATGTGCAGTTACAATTTTATTTGCTTTTATATTGGATGAACACGCAGCAGAAACTCTTACAATGGCATACTGTGCAGCATTCGGATGTAAACATGATTCAGCGAGGTATAGGGTTGTCTTTTTTATTTTCTCTAGAAAAACAGACAGTAGTGAAGCAATGGATTCACAATAGCGGACAGGCTGGATGGAAGCCCACGCGATGTGCTAGACTTTGTTCGGCCCATTTTGAAGAGTTGTGTTTTGAAGTTGATATAATTTCATCAACTAATGGGTCAAGATCCTTCAAAACATTGGCGATGGAAATTATTAAAGACTGAAGCGGTACCGACAATCTTCCTGTATGTACCTCAGCCGAAGGCTTCGACACAGGACTTCGATACACCGAAAACACTCGATCATGAGAACTATCAAATCGGAATGCAAGGAAGTTAGTAAACAATGAATGAATGGAGTATCTTGCCAAATAAGTTGATTTTAGATGCAAACAGCATGTCCAAACTTATTGGCAAGTACATGACTAAAATCGTCTACATCTACGATCAGGCGTTTAAAGTTGGAGTTGTGCCTTGTGGGAAACCTAGTCAGCACCCTTGACGTAGGATTCTGGATAAATATGGCGCTGCCCGTGCAAAACATTTTTGGTGTTCAGCGAGGTATATTTAGTTAACCACTTGCGTGATATTTTTTATTATAGTTGCAAACAGTTAGTTTTCAAGTACTCTTATCGGTGCAAAGGCCCCCAAAATGCCTTTGGTTTCATTTTAAATGAAGGTGACATACATTTTAAATGAAGGTGACATACATTTTTCATATACTTTCCTCTACTTATGAATATTGCACTTTTCTTATGATTAAATTTAATATCATGATTTAGGCCATAAGTTTCACAAACAGACAACAGCTCCGTCAAACCTACGCTGGAAAGGGAGAATACAACCAGGCAGGGTTGTTTGATTTAAATCATTTGATTTAAATCATTGATTTAAATCATGATTTAAATCGCTCCAAAAAAAATTCCGGTTTTTTTAATCGCTGATTTATATGAATTTAACACAAATAATTGTTTACAAGCATCAAGATCAACAAAGTTTTGTGTGTTTTTAATACAAAAGCACAAAGTGCGCACACTTATGTAGCTGTATTGACACCAGATAGCCTGATAGTAAAATATTTTATGACATTGTGTATGCCAGATTTTAAAAAAATCAAATAAATCAAAAAAATCCGATTTAAATCAAATAAATCCGATTTTTTTTTTAAATCATGATTTTTTTCAACCCTGCAACCAGGTCATATGCATACATGAGATGGTTTATATTCATGTCATCAATACAACAGGCAGTGCGACATTTTGTTAGTGCAGCACTTAAATCATCAATATATAAATTAAACAGGTGTGGTGAGAGTATGCCACCTTTGACACCATTAGACACTTGAAATCCCTCAAATAAAATCCTGGACCAGCGTACAAACATAGTTTGATCTGTGTACCAGTATATCATAATTCTAACAATATAACTAGGTACTCGTCTATCAGTTAATTTCCTAAACAATGTAGAATACCTTATTCTGTCAAAGACTTTGGAAGCATCTAGGAAACTCATAAATATAGATCCATTTAAAGATTTGTAATTATCAACAATTTCTTTTAAGAAATATATACACATCTCAGTACTAAGCTTACTCTTGAAACCAAACTGGTTACCGCTAGTGATCAGAAAAGATGACATACGATCCAGTATGACTTTTTCCACTATTATTGACATCGCACTGGCTAGTGCAGTTGGTCTGTAATTGTCATTATTATTAGTTTTACCACATTTTTCTTTGATAATGAGTACAAGCATAACTGATAACATAGAATCAGGTAGGAAACCATGGACAAAAAAGGTAGACATAGGGGAAGGCAGTGTTAGTTGAGCCGTCTTTCATTCTTTTTGATGTCTACGGCACAATCATATGTTCAGATTGTTTTTACTCACATAAACTTATTAATAGATCATTTTATACCAAGATAATATATCTAGCATGCATAGATAATTATATGTAGCTGATTCAAATAAGGCTGGTAAGCTAGCTCAACTAACACTTGGCGTGGGGTATGCTGAGCCACAGTGCAACGTAAGTTGCGTAAATGCTTTATTTCTATAATTTACATAGGCATTGTACAAAAAATTCATAACAACTCAGCCAACACATCTACCCAATGGGTACAACACGTCTTTGACAAGTCTACATGCTTAATTAATAAATCAACACAATTAATTAATACAGACTTATAGATAAATCGCAACTAGTGTAACAAACTGCTATTATGTTGCCTTGTAGCTATCCGATATCCCAATTTGTTCAGAAAAATGAATTCCTTGATGTATTTTGGGATATAGAACATTCGTCTTCGTTCTTTAACCGCTTCTCAACTAACCCTCCCTTGAGCCTTGGGTGGCTTAACTAGCCCCGTTTCGACAATTAAGCTTATTTAATTAACTTCTCATTAATGAGCGGAGTGATGTAAATAATATTCTTCTCTGTGTATAGTTAAGCCATTTGTAAGTGCACAAACAACAAAGTCTGGTCACATGTGTTGATAGTTTACACGCCAGCAGACATTAATCACAATTACTAAGTTTCTAAAAACATTAAAAAACATACTTTTAGCTCACATGTTCTGACCGTTGTGACAAACGTAACCTATTATACATCAATCGTGTTCTAATAACATGCTCAGTCACTGGGTGGTACCATGTAACTGTCGCTGCTGTAGTTTCCTGGGAAACATGGGTGGATCAACTAACCCAGTGGCTCAACTAACACTGCCTTCCCCTACACATAGCCAGTATCGTTAATACCTGTGTTTTGTAGTACATTAGATGCTCAGCATACACACCATCAAGGCCACATGATTTATTTTTATCTAAATGCCCAATGACCGATTCAATCTCATCAACAGTAACAAATATATCATAACTATATGTGACATCATAATGAAAGATGATATTATACAATTGCTCAAACTTTGAGTCAAAGTTACCCTTCCATAGTTCAGTGATATTATCAGTACCAGTAACCCTATTAATGCTATTTGGCAAGGGTACTTTACAGTTATTTAAATTATTAACTTCTTTCCAAAACTTTTGTTTGTGGTTTAGTGGTTTAGAAAACTCACCGATTGTTGTGTCGAGTATGGCAATATGTCTGATATAACTTAAATATAAATAATGCTAACAAATCTTACTGTATGGTTATTGATAACAAATCTCAGGAAAAAAAATATTCACCCTGTTGATATCAATAACCATACACTACCTCACACTTAGAAATGTAAATACGTTAGCCATATTATAAAAAAATACTTTACTGATGATGATGATATTGCCAGGCAGAAAATATATATTTATGCTCAGGCAAATGTTTTAGCCAGAACATTTCACTTATGCAGCAGCGCCATTAAAACAACTTTATTTAATTCATACTGTTGTGCAATGTGCACCTCAAGTCTTTGGTGTCATTTAAAAAACAGAGTCTGAAAGGCTTTGCTGTTGCATATAACAGTTTTAGAATTTTACACAACTTGTCATCTTGCTGTTGTGCAAGTTACTACAGATTATGTAAAATCTTCACTACAGATTATGTAAAATCTTTTAACGAACGCATTCGCTCATCAATACTTTTATGCCATTTAGAAAGGTCCGATAATCTACTTTTTGTTAATTATTTTCACACTTTTATTTATTACAGTAGTCCAATGATTAAATATTGGATTGATCAATTGCATACTTTTAATATGACATGTGTGTGTATCTATATATATTTTGTATTCTTAATTTAACTTATTTTACATGTACCTTTACTGCACAATATGTGTGCATATTTACATATTTTTGTATTATTTCTAGTATTCTACATGTACATTTAATGCACAACATATTTTTACTTGTATTGTATATATATATATATATATATATATATATATATATATATATATATATATATATATATATATATATATATATATATATATATATATATATATATATATGTATATATATATATATATATATATACAATATATATATATATATATATATATATATATATGGGTTTTTGTCTGAAATAAAACATTATTTCTAGCAGGATGGTGGAATAAACTGAACAGCTCCAATCCATTCTTTGAACGGGACAATGGAAGAAATAACTCATGGGCATGTAACTGTAATTCATTCAAAACTCCACAAAATTCACACAAAAAGTAGACACATACCTGCTGCTTGACGGACGCATTGTCAAACTGCAGTCGTTTCTTCAGATCCTCCATGGAGCCTCACGGTGGATTAATTCAGCAGGAATATCAGCTTTTACGACACTTTGACTTATCTGTAAAAATGTAAACACTACAAAAGTCATGATATGACAAGGTTGCCATGCCAACTGGGTGGGTTGTGTGCGGTTACTTTAAACGTTTGTGGTGTAAGTGGCTGTTATTTCGCATATATGTGTGTTCGTTAAATTAAGTTCGGAACAATATATATTGGTATTTAGATGTATAGCATATGCCTGGTATGGTATACAATATAATCCATATCACAGTTTGCTACATTATGCAATCACAGTAAACAAAAACTGATTGATCACATTAAAGGATGCAAACCACATTTAGTATTAAATTTCTACTTGTACTTTGCATTATCCTACACAGGGATATTTCGCACGAATCAAAATAATTAAAAAAATTCACCCACATGTATGTAATAATTGGTGCAAAATTAAACCCAAATGTTGATTGATCAATCAGGTTCGTTGATGTTCAAATCTGTAGAATTGAATTTAGTCGCAATATCAGGTAACTACAAAACTGTGAATAACACAGGCGCAGCAACTTTTGCAAGTTCTAAGCAGACAAATCTGGCAAAAATTATTTAGTAGTTTTTCCTATGGATTCATCAAAACTAAATAACACATTATGCACAAACGAGATATCATATCGTAATCTATGTAAAAAAAATTTGTTAAATTAGTCTCAAATGATACAAGTGAAAACATTTTATTGAGACTGAGAAGGCACCTTAATTTTTTTTAATATACGAAGTGGCTAACACAGTGCAGTCAGTAAATCATTAATAGACCAGGTCTCAAGTCTCAAGTGGTTTACTCCAAACAGCCCAAACTTGGGCTAACGCAGGAGTTTGTGGTGGACTGTGCGCATGCGCTGTGGGTGGTACATTCGATTAAAAGACTAGTATCATTAATGTTGCTGAAATGGTTTTTATCTGATAGTTTTATTTATTTTATGTATAGGATGTTTAACGAAAATTTTTAATAGGTTGGTTGTGTGTATGGATACTGTCGCTGCCCTGCCACATGCACACATAGACAGTCTCCATACCCACACCATGGATAAGTTTACGCTGAGCACTGTGTTTTAAAGGCAGTTTAGGTGAGAAGGTGTGGTGAAAGGGAGTTCCATAATAGCTTCTTGAAATGATTTTGGGTTTTTTATGTTGGTAATTTTTGATGGAATCATATTCCATATGCGAATGGCTCTGGGATAAAATGAAAAGACCATTGCATTTATACGACACTTGGGGGCTATGTATTGTCCACGGGTTCGAGAGCGAGTTAGTAGGCCTGGAGGGGGGGTGATCTCAATAATGTTGTTTAGAATTTTGTAGAAGGTAGTGGCTTGTTTGATAATGCGCCTTCGTTCGAGGGTTGGCCATCCAAGGGCAGTAATTAGATCTGCTGGATTTGTGTTCCGTCTGTAATCATTTTTAACAAATCTGGCAGCAGAGTGTTGCACTCTTTCAAGGCTTTTAACTTGTGAAAAGGTGTGGGGATTCCATATGGGTGAAGAGTACTCAAGTTTTGGCCGGATTAGCATGTTGTAGGCTGTTTGCTTAACTTCGGGTTTACATGGGCCAAGAGTTCGTTTAATCATGCCTAAACATTTCGAAGATTTTGAAGTTATGTCAGTGACGTGATTTGTCCAGGTTAATTTGGAATCCAATTTTACTCCGAGGTATGAGTGGCTGGATACGGTGGATAATGGCTGGCCAGAAAGCGAGTACTTGTGTGTGCTGGGTTTAGTTTTGTTTGTTATTGGAAGGTGGACGCATTTAGATACATTAAATTCTATTTGCCATTTGTCTGACCATGTTTGGAGTTGGCTAAGGTCAGTTTGGAGAATTTCATGGTCGGTTTTGGAAGAAATTTTACGATATATAATACTATCATCTGCAAAAAGGCATATAGAAGATTTGATGTTCCCATTTATGTCATTTATGTAGAGTAAGAAGAGGACAGGTCCTAGAACTGAACCCTGTGGGACACCAGATGTGACATCTGTGATGTCCGACAGGGCACCGTTAACTGAGACTCTCTGTTTGCGGTTGGATAGAAAAGATTTGATCCAATTTTGAGTGTTTCCAGTGATTCCGTAGGAGGTCAATTTTGATAGAAGACGTAGGTGAGGCACTTTGTCGAAGGCTTTAGCAAAGTCAAGCAGGATTGCGTCAATTTGGGGTGCTAAACAAAGATTATTATCTGATATGCTCAAATGATATTATGATACATCTTTATTTGAAAAGCATAGCTAGGTCTCTTCTCTTTTTCCAATGATCTCAAAAGTATTAGAGACATCTTAAGGTTAGACAGGCAGTTATACCTTCCAGGCATGTTAACAAATCTTTGTTCCAGGCATGTTAACAAATCTTTGTTCCAGGCATGTTAACAAATCTTTGTTCCAGGCATGTTAACAAATCTTTGTTCCAGGCATGTTAACAAATCTTTGTTCCAGGCATGTTAACAAATCTTTGTTCCAGGCATGTTAACAAATCTTTGTTCCAGGCATGTTAACAAATCTTTGTTCCAGGCATGTTAACAAATCCATGTCAATGCATTTGAATGCAAATGTTTACTTGATTCTAATGCAAATGCCATTTTTCAGGAACGCATTCAAATACAAATTCAAATGTTTTGGCTACACGTTTGCAAATTTACATTTGCATTAATTTCAAATGTTTTGACTTTATATTAACGCTTTGTTTTATTTGAAGAAAAAAACAATGTATAAGGTGGCATTTTTTATAAAATAAATATGCATATAGGGACGCTTATTCGGCACTCAAGAGTAATAAATACGATAGTAGATTACTGTAACCACTAAGTCCCACTACATACCAGACCAGTCCCGCTACATGAACATATCTGTAGAGTCATACGCTGAGTCACACAGTTCCAGGCCTGCATATGGGTGGTAGAAATGGGAGGGAGGAATAGACAATTGATAGCAGGGAATGAAAGGCTAATAATTCATCTAGGCCAGAATGAAAGGGGAACCCAAGACAATGGACTGTACATTGGTGAGGTCACTAGGATAATAATCTGGTGGATAATTACAACTACCACTATTGGCACTAATCACTCTCTCTGCCTGTAAATATTTAGGGCTGGCATTGCTAATGTTTACTCCCCCAATGAGCTTAATATTTCATTTAGAAACATGAAATAAGTATTTTTCTGCTTCTTTTAACTAGCACTTAGAGGATAAAATTTAAGAAAAAAAAATAATACAACATAATTTAAAAAGATTGTCTCAGTCTGACGTCCCTAACTAAGTCTAAGCCTTTTTAATAGTTTAACTTATCTAAATAATATTGTATGTTATTTTCAGGGTTCGGTCATTGTTTTCTGTTTTGTCAGTAATGTTCTAAGACTAATCCCAGCCCAGGTGTCAACTTTAAACATATGAAAGCGTGCCATTTAACACGACTGCGAGCTCTATCTGCCGATGATCAACGTTGAATACACCAAATATCGCTCAGTATACATGCGTGTCAAAATCAGTTGTCTGAATAAATGCACTGGTCACAGTATATATTAAAATCACAACACAGCTAGTGGTTTCTGAATCACAACGTAAAATGCTGTAAGAATATGATAAGTTGACACTTCCTTACCTAAATAAATAAAAATCCACAATAATTCATTCCTGATCGTCCCGCTAGATGGCTGCTCTGGGACAATTTTAGACGCACATAAAGGTTTTAGCGGGAAGCCACAGCAGACGACCAGCTAGAGTAGAAGATAATAGTGGTCTGTGATTGTTCCGAGAAAAAGTTTATTTCAGAATTGTATTAATCATACATAAAACAAAAACAACAGGTAGAACAATTGTGAAAATTATATACGAGTCGGCCAGAACAATACCAGGTTGACAGCAGAGCCAACGCTATATATACATAGGCTATTATTTCAGGTCCGTCATCAGGATTTTGAAGAGGGGGGTTCGGAAAAATGTTCGAGTTTTAGCTTTTAGAGCTATTCTTGCAATCCTATATTCACAAAGATAGCCTTGTAAAGTAGCTGTCATGGGCATGGCTTACTCAAAACATGCGTGTTTATAGACTGGGAGCCCAGAGCTTTTACTTATGTAAACGACGCCAAAAGGTTTGACCCTATGGACTCAAGGGACTAACCCAGCCTCCCCCCGACATCCCAAAAATGCGTTGCTGCCGGGTCTGGGCCGGGGGGTTGCCCGTGAAACCACCCGTCAAAAGGGGCGAAAAAGTATATTTATTTATGGGAATGGCGCCAAGGCTAAAACAGTGTCAAATGTTCTCATACGATTCCCTGACTACGGAATGACTAATGCCAACAAAATTTAGGTGGATGTTTTCTTGGAGTTTGACTAAATGGACCATCCCCCGACATCCCCTAAAATGTGTTGCTGCCGGGTCTGGGCTGGTGGGGTTGCCCCCGAAATCACCCATCAAAGGGGTCAAAAAAGTATATTTATTTATGGGAATGGCGCCAAAGGTAAAAGCAGTGCCAAGTGTGACCTTAGGGTTCCACGAGTATGGAATAACCAATGCTAGACATTTTAGGTGGGGGATTTCCCCTGCCAGCAACCCCCAAAGGGTGCGGAAAAGGGGGAATTTATTTATAGGAATGACGCCAACACTAAAAACAATGTCAAATCTTTCCTTGGGGTTCCCTGAGTATGGAATGACCAATGCCAGCAATTTTAATGGACGGAGCTCTTTAAACATGGAGCATTCAGGAAAGAGTTTACCCGTTTCCTCGTGGAAGAATTAAATAAGCTGCACTACTGGCCAATCATAGGACAGTGTACATATAACATGGTGGTAGATGCGATGAAGACCAACAAAGGCGAACTGCTGCAAACAGAAGTACCCAATTACCTTGAAGATCGACTCGAGGAGGCCGACACCCTCACCCGACACCCTGATTGCCTTCTATACAAACAGCTTTTCCTCCGGAAACATGCTAGTGATATCCACTAGTGCCCTGCGCGGGCCTAGAATTTGATCCCAAGCCCGGCCCGCAATTAGCAGTTAGAGTCCAGGCCCGGCTCAGGCCCGCAATAATTTTTCAAGCCCGGCCCGGCCCAGGCCCGCAAACTAGAATTTAGGCCCAGGCCCGGCCCAGGCCCGACCCAGACCGTGAATGTTTGGCCCAGGCCCGGCCCGGCCCGCAAGTTTCAGGCCCAAGCCCGGCCCATACCCGCGGGCCAAAGATGGGTAAGCCCGCGGCCCGCAAGCCCGCGGCCCGCTAAGTTTAGATAAGATAAACCTATAATCTTATAACAAAGACGAAAAACAAATAAACTGTAAAACGTACTTATTGTTTTATTAAATAAAAAAGGTCCATAGTTTGCTGGATGAGTTCTAAAAATTCAGCACCACCAACTTCTTCGAACTTACAAATATCCTGAATAAAAATAAAGAAAAACTTCTTAGTGTCATTACTATTAAATATGGTAACATTTGTTATATTTGGCTTTAATGTATTGGTTTATTGTTAGGGTAGGATATTTGTTTATCTAACCCTGACTTAACCCATATGCAAGCCATAATCCCAATTTATATTGTTAATTGAATTAGTTCAACTAAGTTAACATAATTTAATATGATATTTCAATTAAATGTCACCCACTGGCACTGACACCCAGTGGCATTTCCAGCAGGCCTGCAGTCACTAGCCTGAGACAGACATGTTCAGACATGTGTGAATTAGTACAAGTGTGAATGAATTAGGACTGGGGAGAAATACCAATTACCAACTGGGTTGGGTACTGGGTAGTGGGCTAGTGGCCTAGTGTGCACTTGGCAGTGGGCAGGTCTTTCAGGTGGGCAATGTTTGGAGGGAAGACCTAGACAATAGAATGTCCACTGGTATGGTCAAAGGGTGATAAGTTGATTGTTAATCATGGCTTGATTGCCTCTGCAAATATTTCTAAAGTAAACATTTGGGGCTGGCTACTTCCAGCCAAGTGAACTTATGGGTCATTAGATTCCATGCAAGGTCTCAATTTGCAACTATATAATACTAAAGAAATAATTTTAAGCATTCATTAAACGGAATTACAATTTATAATCAGTTTTTATTAAAAAAAATAAAGTAATAATCGGTGTTTTGTATGAATATTTTTATTATGTCCAGGCACAGCCCAGGCCCGGCCCGGCCCGCTCACACTAGGCCCAGGCCCGGCCCAAGCCCGATGTGTTTAAATTGTTTTCAGCCCAGGCCCGGCCCGGGCCCGCAGTATGTAGGCCCAGGCCCGGCCCGGCCCGGCCCTCGAGATTATGTAGAGGCCCGGCCCGGCCCGGCCCGCGGGCCGGGCCGGGCTTGGACCAAAAGCCCGGCCCGCGCAGGGCACTAATATCCACCCATCCTGACGTCCTCGCCATTCTTCTTAGGCTTGTCGACATTCCAGTTGTCACCTCCATGTGAATTCAAAACCTATGAGATCAACGAGGCAAGGTACAAGGCCTTTATGCGCATGAGTGGTGGCAATGAGAAAGAACCCCGGCCAGAATAAAGGAGATTAACTGTGCCTCTCTTCCCCGGCACCAAGATGCTGGTCAGTCACATCAAAAGGACCCACTTTGTGCAAAGATCTGGAAGAGGGCTGACCAGACTGATCCGACTGGTGAGGCGAGTACCACCGACGACTACGGATGGCACGAAACTGAAAACTGCTTGGAGCATGACTAGTGCACTCCTGGAGTCCCTCGCAGCCATTGCTTGGAGCATGACTAGTGCACTCCTGGAGTCTCTCGCAGCCATTGCTTGGAGCATGACTAGTGCACTCCTGGAGTCTCTCGCAGCCACTGCTTGGAGCATGACTAGTGCACTCCTGGAGTCCCTCGCAGCCATTGCTTGGAGCATGACTAGTGCACTCCTGGAGTCTCTCGCAGCCATTGCTTGGAGCATGACTAGTGCACTCCTGGAGTCTCTCGCAGCCACTGCTTGGAGCATGACTAGTGCACTCCTGGAGTCCCTCGCAGCCATTGCTTGGAGCATGACTAGTGCACTCCTGGAGTCTCTCGCAGCCATTGCTTGGAGCATGACTAGTGCACTCCTGGAGTCTCTCGCAGCCATTGCTTGGAGCATGACTAGTGCACTCCTGGAGTCTCTCGCAGCCACTGCTTGGAGCATGACTAGTGCACTCCTGGAGTCCCTCGCAGCCATTGCTTGGAGCATGACTAGTGCACTCATGGAGTCTCTCGCAGCCATTGCTTGGAGCATGACTAGTGCACTCCTGGAGTCTCTCGCAGCCATTGCTTGGAGCATGACTAGTGCACTCCTGGAGTCCCTCGCAGCCACTGCTTGGAGCATGACTAGTGCAGTCCTGGGGTCCCTCGCAGCCACTGCTTGGAGCATGACTAGTGCAGTCCTGGGGTCCCTCGCAGCCACTGCTTGGAGCATGACTAGTGCACTCCTGGAGTCCCTCGCAACCACTGCTTGGAGCATGACTAGTGCACTCCTGGAGTCCCTCGCAACCACTGCTTGGAGCATGACTAGTGCACTCCTGGAGTCCCTCACAGCCACTGCTTGGAGCATGACTAGTGCAGTCCTGGAGTCACTCGCAGCCAATGCTTGGAGCATGACTAGTGCATTCCTGGAGTCCCTCACAGCCACTGCTTGGAGCATGACTAGTGCAGTCCTGGAGTCCCTCGCAGCCACTGCTTGGAGCATGACTAATGCACTCCTGGAGTCCCTCGCAGCCACTGCTTGGAGCATGACTAATGCACTCCTGGAGTCCCTCGCAGCCACTGCTTGGAGCATGACTAGTGCAGTCCTGGAGTCCCTCGCAGCCACTGCTTGGAGCATGACTAGTGCAGTCCTGGAGTCCCTCGCAGCCACTGCTTGGAGCATGACTAGTGCACTCCTGGAGTCCCTCGCAGCCACTGCTTGGAGCATGACTAGTGCACTCCTGGAGTCCCTCGCAGCCACTGCTTGGAGCATGACAAGTGCACTCCTGGAGTCCCTCGCAGCCACTGCTTGGAGCATGACAAGTGCACTCCTGGAGTCCCTCGCAGCCACTGCTACGGACGATGGGGACAGCGTGGGAGCGACGTCGACAGACGATGACTCAGGCAGTGCATGGAGCGAGGACTGTGATAACATCTAATAATGCTATTTTCCTTATGAATATATAATTGGACAATGAACAATGACACATTGTCGAGTTCCTTTTTAGTTATACAGAAACCAAGTGTTTCATTGGAAAGCCTTTTAGCAAGATCACTTTGTAATGTGCTGTAGTATTGTAGTGTCGATGCTAATTTGTTTGAATTCAATTGGATTTGTGCGTTTGTTATGACTTGGTAGTTTTAAAATATTTGTTAAAACCAAACAACGTTGTGTTTCTGAAGACTCTTCTCATCGAGATCATCATTGGTAGGTCAAATGATGTACCCACAATGATTACAGTGGAAGTAGTAACCACTAGGACTTGGGGGTTTAAGTTGCTGGTGGGGGTACAGCCCACATAAAATTCCTGGCATTGGTCATTCCGTATTCGGGGAAACCCAAGGGAAGATTTGACACTGCTTTTAGCTTTGGCGTCATTCCCAAAATAAATGCCCTCTTTTCTCACCCTTTGGGGGTTGCTGGCAGGGAGAAGGCCCCACATAGAATTGCTGGCATTGGTCATTCCATACTCATGGATCCCATGGAAACATTTAACACAGTTTTTATCTTTCGCATCATTCCATTAAATAAGTGCCCCCTTTCTCACCCTTTGGGTGTTGCTGGCATTGGGAACAAGAACAATCCCCCAACTAAGATTGCTTGCATTGTTCATTCCATACTCTGGGAGCCCCAATGGAACATTTGGCACTGTTTTTAGCCTTGGTGTCATTCCATAAATAAATGTACTTTTATGCCCCCCTCGATGGGTGATTTCGGGGGCAACCCACCACCCCTGACTCGGCAGCAACGCATTTTTTAGATGTCGGGTGGTGGTCCCTTCTGTCCATGGGGCCAAACATTTTGACATCGTTTACATAAATAAAAGCTCTGGGCTCCCGGTGTAATAGGACCTATTGAGAAGCTACGCAAATGTTATTTGTTGCATGGTAGAAATGTCCCAGTGACCCACCATGCAGTTCCTGTTTCTATCTTCCAGCGTTATATTATTATTATAAAATCTGATAGAATGACGGCAACCGACCTCTAAATTGGACTGAAACCATGGTCTTTGCTGAAACGGAGCATTTCACCATTCGAACAGGGGTCGAGCAGGAATGTGTTCTCGCACAGACCATTTCCCTGTCCACCTATTCGCCACCCCTTTTCTTGTTCGTGATCGGCTCCCTCGTGGCATCGAGCTTGAATACTGGCTTGATGGAAGGCTCTTCAACCTAATTAATTTCAAAGTCAAAACGAAACTGACGAAGACCGCCGTTAAGGGCGGATCCAGGGGGACGTGGGGGCGCACGCCCCTCCGCCCCCCCCCCCCCCCACACTATACTGGAGGAGTTTCGTGAAATGCATGAAGCCATCTTTTTCCTGACTGCAATTTCGAAAGCAACAAACGGAGTTCAAAAACAATGACTGATTTGGCCTACTCTTCTGGCTTTTGGCATACTCTGCGCAATCTCAAGTCTTGTATTCATCGCTACATGTTTGAGTACACATAGGTCTCAGAAAGCTTCTCCTGGGTTCTACGCAGGAGGTTCTCCAGGCCTACGAAGAAGTCACCCTGGTAAAGGACATCTTTATCGACAGCAGACAAACTGCAGATGCGGAGGACAGTGAGGTCTACAAGATGACGGAAGAGATGACACTGCTGGGAAGGTGATCTCGGTCCCAAGGCGCAGTGGGGGGGGGCAGACCACGAGAAACAACGTGGAGGCAGACCACGAGAAACAACATGGAGGCAGACCACGAGAAACAACGTGGAGGCAGATACCCCAGACAAATACTGGCGACGCTTAGTATTCCTACAATTTCCTGATCACCTTCACCAGGAATTGGACACGAGATTCAGTGTGATCACAGGGACAGCTGTGAGACGAGTCAGTGTGATCACAGGGACAGCTGTGAGACGAGTCAGTGTGATCACAGGGACAGCTGTGAGACGAGTCAGTGTGATCACAGGGACAGCTGTGAGACGAGTCAGTGTGATCACAGGGACAGCTGTGAGACGAGTCAGTGTGATCACAGGGACAGCTGTGAGACGAGTCAGTGTGATCACAGGGACAGCTGTGCTCGGCCTGAAGCTCTTATCGAGTGACGTGGGCAAGCTGACAGATGCTAACATAACTGGCCTACAAGAATGTTGTTGCCATGACCTGTTATCCCTAACGTCCGCACAAGGTGGAGTCACACTGTTGTAGAAGAAATGGGATTCGTTAGAAGAAACAAAGCCCTATAATCTACTGGAAACAATGAGTGCAACATCCAGGTCCTTGTTCCCAAATCTAGAGGAAACAATGAGTGCAACATCCAGCTCCGTATTCCCAAATCTTTTCTGTATTTTCACTTGCTTGTGTTAATATCGCTCACAAGTGCTGGAGTGGAGCTAATTCTGCACTCACACTGGTGGAAACCGCAATGAGGAGCACCACATGTACCAAACTCGACATCCAAGTAAATATTGACAAGTACAAATGATATCACACAACAAGTATGTTTTTATTAATCCTCTCGAACTGATTGATACACCAGCAGCGGATCCAGGGGTGTCTTGGGGGTCTCAAGACCCCCTCTGGGTCATGAAGGGGGGTCTTAGACCCCCTGTGTCCGTGGCAAATATTACAGTAAAGGAACACATCGGAACTAGTGACACTAGTAATAATTGACTTCTATGGCGCCGATATCCTCAGGAACCTGAGCTCAGAGGCGCGACAAAACAGAATCAGTAGGCGTAATCGTAAACAGGGACGCGCAAAAGTCAGCATCAGAACGAGGGACAACCGAACATTTATGGTGGGAATGCAATTTGGAATAGATATGTCTTGAGTTTTTTTCGGAAAATAGCAATAGTTTCAGATGTTTTCAAAGTGATAGGGAGTTCACTCCAGACCCTGGGCGCAGCGACAGAGAAAGCACGTTTACCCAAGTTAAGTTTTGTTTTAGGTACAATAAGTTGTTGTGAAATTGATGATTTTAGCTGCCTAAGGATATTTGAAAGATGCAGGAGACTAGCCAAGTAGGATGGTTGTTGTGTAGATAGAGCACGATATGCAAGAGTGGACAGCTTAAAATTAATTCGATAAGAAACTGGAAGCCAGTGTAACTGTTTAAGTAGTAGTAGTGACGGTGAAAACCGAGGCGCTCTGAGAACCACACGTGCCAGACAATTTTGTACTCGTTGGAGTTTAGCCAAGTCTCTTTTAGCAATGTTATTTAGTAGTGAATTGCAATAGTCAAGGCGGCTGCTAATTAGTGCCGTTGATATTGTTTTAGCAATAGATATAGATATGTGACGCCGAATTCGACGAAGATCATGAATATGATAGAAACATGATTTACATACTTGAGAGATATGCTGGCGAAAGTTGAAGTCACTGTCAAAGATAACACCTATATTGCGAACAGTATCTGATGGGAATGTATCACTGCCAAGCAGTTTAGCTGGGAAATGGTTGATGACTTTATTTCGTTGTTGTTTAGTGCCAATAATAATAAGGTCTGTTTTATCTGGATTAACCTTTAGCTTACTTGATTCCATCCACGACAAGATATCAGTAAGACAGTCACTTAAAGTCGAAAGAGATTCTTGTACATTTGATTGTGAAAGTGATATGTGTGTCATCAGCATAAAGGTGATGACTGAGGTTACGATTAGCAATAACTTGGCTGAGCGATGTAGTATATAAGCTGAACAGAACAGGGCCAAGGACGGATCCTTGTGGCACTCCAAATGGTAGATATTGTGGGCTAGATAATGTGCCAGATATGTTAATACTTTGATATCTGTCTGGTAAAAATTATTTGAACCACCGAAGAGCTGGGCCAGAAATTCCAAAATATCTATGGAGGCGTTGTAAAAGGATTGAATGATCAATTGTATCGAAAGCAGCTGAGAGATCAAGTAAAGTGAGTGCTGTGACTTTGCCATTGTCCATGTTATCAACTATATCATTGTGTATCTTGAGAAGAGCTGTTTCGGTAGAGTGGTATCGTTTATATGCAGACTGTAGATCATTTGATAAGTGATGGTTGTAAATATGTTCATGAAGACTGAAGTATTAGCAGCCGGCTAATATTAACCTTTATGTACGTAGAACGACACATGTGTCGCCCCCCCCCCCCCGGATTCGTAAGTACAATGACTTATGACTACGACTGACTGAGACTCCCCCTCCTCCGCCAACAAACTTAGATCCGCCCCTGATACAAACTAACCATACACGCATACGTACAATACACAAAGCACCGCAAACTCGACCAAGAGAGCTGCTGCTAAGTCAGAACGGGAGAAGTTTAATAAACAAAGGCCATATATATAGTATGTTCCATAAATTGAGTTTAGACGCATACAGCACGGCCATATCCTATTGGCAAAAACAGAAGTTGTTTACAAATATATTTTAATTTGGTGAGCGAATATTGTCAGACTACAAGCGCTCGTGACGTAGGGTAATCCAGTGTTCGAAATGACCACTGACTCTTGGGGGGTCCCCTGAAAATATTGGTCACCCCCTCCCCTCCCGAAAAACATCTTCTTTTAAGGCACTGTAATGGCTATTAACGTCTATTTTTGTGAAAAGACTTGCTTGCTATCATAGCGACCTGTAGTTGTTTTACCACCTTAGGTTGAATGTACTAGTTGTAAGTCGCTCTGAATAAGAGCGTCTGCTAAATGACTAAATTGTAAATTGTGGTATAATCTATTGTTCCTGGAGTAATGCGCTTGCAGACACAGTGCTCTGTAATGCTGAGAAGTAAAATGCCAAGGTAAAATGTGCTTCAACTAGACACTCATTGGTGGCATTACTGCAGACACTCAACAGATGGCGCCCTTAACCACAGAACACACTCATCAATTATATAAGTGGAATGACTTAAGGTGTTTTTAACAGATTTTAACAGATTAACTGAATGATAATAGAGTGAGCTGAATGAATCAGCTAAGCTACCAACATAATGATAACGAGTCCTGCGAAAACCGTCAAGTTGTACGTAAACCGTACAGTTCTTGCTGCCAGATCGATCGAGTTCTGCAAAAAACCGTCGAGTTCTGTGAAAACCGTTGAGTTCTAGCACAGACGAATCAGAGTAGCCTCACACGCAGCAACAGGTGCAACAGCGGAAGGGTAATTACATCATACCCCCCTCCTACTTTAATCTCATCTGCGATTTAATAGCAACTATTTGTTTGGGTATTGACCAATGGTTGGTGTACAGACAGAAACCACTGTTATTCTTGTCACAACCTCATGTGATCGACATATTGTTTGATTGACACAATTATAAGTTTAAATAAATATAATCTTTAGTTATACGCCAAAAAAATTATTATGTCAAATATCTTATTGGCCCTATATTTTGGACGGGGGCTAGAATATATTTTAGACTTCCCAATATTTTCTAGATGTTTCTTAGAAACCAGACTTTTTTATAGGGAAAGCCCGACCCTCCAACTGCACTGAACGCCCTGTTCGCATCACTCAGTCATCTACTCCCCACCAATATTCAACAGATTCCGACGCCTATTATATGTAAATTAATAATGTTCCTATTGAAATTTATTTATTTGTATAGTTTATTGTTATAATTATTATTTATTGGTTGCTTTCATTCGCGCTCGACTATTCACGTAGTGCACAAATGTTCACCCTTTCATTCACATTTAGACAATTGCAATTCTGAGAGTCTATTTCTCGTCTACAGCATTCTTTCATTTTATGTGCACTGACTGGCTTGATTGCAATTAATGCGTGGACGTGCTCACTCTGAATCCTACCACTCATTGTCTACACATAGCCATAGCCTCATAGACATAGGCCTTCTTGTATACGCACGCACGCACGCACGCACGCACGCACGCACGCACGCACGCACGCACGCACGCACGCACGCACGCACGCACGCACGCACGCACGCACGCACGCACGCACGCACGCACGCACGCACGCACGCACGCACGCACGCACGCACACTCCGTAATGGCAACCAATGGCAAAAGTGACTGCACTATACTGAAATTATGTGCAACAAACGTTCGAGTAAAATTTAAATTATAGACACCCTTTCGGGGGCACTACCGAAGGGAATGTGCTGCCATCTGACGGACTGTGTTCTCTGAATCCAATGGTTCCATGGGAAATCAAAATATTCTGCATACCTCTGGTTTATACATATACAATAGTGTGTGACTGTTGGTTTTTATATGTATTTTACACTGATGCATACGGTGAAAAAGCAACATTCACTGTTGTAGAAAAACTTTATAACTTTAACGACAGCGACATAACAACATGAACCAATCAGCATCCAGTTCGACGTGACGTTCATAGCCAATCTGCTTCGACGCGCATTTATTTAAACCCAGTTGTTCTTGAAGCTTTGGACGAATAAGAAGTGTGAAGAGAACTAACTATATCTGACGAATTATTGTATTGAGAATATTGTACTGAAAAGATATGGCAACCACCAGAAGCGCTTTGGTAAGCCAGTCCAACCAGTTTTATTTAGTAGTGATATCAGTTTAATGAACATATACATGTTGCTGCTTCTACGAAGCCTGTGCCTAGTTTCAGCCATTTTTAAAGGCCCAGTCTTAGCCCTGTTGCATTTTTATGCCTGACAAAATGGGCCCATGTCTTCTCAGATAGCGTACCTGTTTTGGTTATTCGAACTGGTACTAACAGTGGTTTTACCCCATCAGTAACTTTGTTTTGCACGTTAAGCAAGCCAAACGTAACAGCCATTTTGGCGACTTGCATGTCGAGTCTTGCCCGTTCTTGTCCGAGTTGTGGCATGCCAGTTCGCCTTTGTCGCTTGGAGTTCGCACTGAACGCTGACGTCTTTGTGTAGGTCAGCACTAAGCACTGCGTAGTTACATAAAATATCGTATTTGTATTGTGAAACACTAGTTTTAAAATGAACGACAACGTACAATTTGGAGCATTCCAGTTGACAGTGAGTATACTGCTGGTTTGGGCATTAAATAATTGGCCCTTGGTTGTTGAAGTAGATTTAGGTACTTTTCTAGAATCCGGGCCCAACTCAATTTCGCCAGTATTAACATATGGGGCCTAATATTAATAAGTATAGTAACCATGCACAATGCATATTTTGTTACGAAACATGTACATGATTAAAACATATTTTGTGTACAAACATATTTAATCACCCTTATGTGGGACAATTCTACTTGCTAATGTTATTGACTCGGAATCGTGGCTAGTTTGTTGAAAACAACAGTACAAGACAGATGTATGTTAATTTTTTTATGCTTTTTTCTAGTAAGCCAACTTATTATGCAAGAATACATTATGCATAATAATATAAAACGTCATCATCAAATGTAGGTAATTGAAAATTCACCAACAAACAGCAAAAGTGGGGGAACCGACCACACACAGGTGGCCCCCATTCTACACACAGCAAGGGTAAAAACCTTGTGTAAACATTATTACCCACAAAAAGGGGGAAACGTCAGTACCTGACCTCTCCCTAAATCCCCCTGATGATGATTATGATAGCAATAACAAATCACTGTATATTTAACCATAAAGTATGAATATTATGACAACAGATCCACATATCTGACAAGTATGCAGATATTATTTTGAACAATATGCCATAACAGCCAAAGTCAGTAAACCGACCCACTTGGAAATCCAAATTAAACGGCACAATGCTCGAATTCGCATATGTAACTTGCTTTGAACAATGTCATCTTGTGAAAAACAGGAGCAAGATGGCGCTCTATGCAAGTTAAATGTGTGAATTCAAGCATCAAAAACATGATTGTATTCCTTAGAAAAATATGCATGGTTACTAAGCTTATTGCATGTAATAACAACAAAATTGAGATAGGCCATATTCAAGAAAAGTACCTATATTTAATGTTGAGAATATTCGCAAATTTATATATTTGGTGTATTGGACAGATCTGTTTTGTAAATAACTAATTCTGGTTAGTTTCCAATACTCGACATGTTCATTGACTATAGAAAACTACTATCTCATCTTCTGGTTACCAGTTTTACCTCTCTGTGAGGTTTATGTGCTCTGGTTTTTCAGAGTGTCCTTCTCTAGGGTTAAGGAATCCATTACATATTTACACTGTGTGGGACAGACCTGGGTCCGAGGCCATTTTCTGGTACATTGGTGATGACTTTAGTATGAGTACATTATTAAAAGATGAGTATGAGTACATTTTCATGAGTACAAGTACATACTGTGTGATGTAGTAAATTATTAGTAATAGCATATTTTTAAAATAAAACTTGTTAATTAATTTAGATAATTCGGGAACAATTGATTATGCAAAGGTAGTTGATCAAACTTTTTTATGAAGAAAACCATAAAAAAAATTATTTCGTGAACATTTAAGTGTAAGGTAAAACTTTAAAAAAGTCAATTGGCGTGGACCCTCATTTATTTTCCTTATGTGCCATTGCACCTAATGAACATCAGCTGTTCGAGTGTAGCATCTTTACTCTGCATAGTACACAATATGAGGCTTGTTAAGCAGTAACATAAAACAGTACATCAGGTGCATAATCTAACAATAATAATTACTTACAAGTACTTTAACAGACTGCATTTATTGGTCTTGTCCCAGAATTACCTATGTAATCAATGCAGTGAGCAGGGTTCGAAATTCAAGGTGGTCTGGTGGCCCGAGTCTACCAAAAATGCTGTTGGACCACCAAACCACCCATGTGCGGTGGGCCACTTGAAATTTTTAGATCCATGTTCACCCGTGAGCCAGTGCCAAAAGTGCCCGACGGGCTTTATATTGGCTGATAAAACACAGGAGATACTCTGCATGACAAGACACCGTCCAATGCACTTGGAAAACGCGCCAGTTCACCAACAAAAACTGAATGTTGAAATATTGCTTGATCTCACGTTAGACATATGGGGACATCGTGCCTTGTTAGTGGAAGCGAGGCTCTGGTGAGAGTGCAGTTATTATTGATGTAATTTAAGCATACAACACATTTCACTGCACTGGACAAACATGTAAGCAACTATTCGTAATAATCACCACAGGAAAGATATCGACAAACAAAGACCCCAGCGTGTTTATACATTTGAAGCGTGTATGTGCCAAAATCATGTCAGTTAGTTTTGTGTTGCCAGCTAGCTAATAGTGGTGTTGGAAAAAGTGTTTTGTGCTGCCAGCTAGCTAATAGTGGTGTTGGTAAAAGTGTTTTGTGCTGCCAGCTAGCTAATAGTGGTGTTGGAAAAAGTGTTTTGCTGCAAAACGCGATATAATTATAGACACCATGATAAAGACTGATGAAATAACGGTTTTTTTATCTATCGATTAATTATGTGCAATAGCACGCATGATTTATATAGAAACTCACAAATTGGTGATAACGCGTTTTGCATAAAAAATACTATTTAACTAATCCGTTGCGTCTTGCCATACAGTGTCAGTGTAGCTTCCGAACTCCATGCAGTAGCGTCTGTTTTTTTTTTTTTAAATTAATTCTTATTGATCTATGAAATAATTAACTTTTAATTTGGAATATCGATCTCCTAGGTAAAGCTTTCTTCACATTTTTTCACCGTAGCATATTGTGTTGGGCATAGCAAAACTTGCCACAACCAATTTTAAATTGAACTCAACGTAATGCAAGTTTTTTTATATCAGTAACATTGTCTTTACTTATACAGTATGTCAAATCTAAATACAATAAAACATAACGTGTTTGTGCATTATTGTCCGAGTTTCATGTAACAAAGTTACCTTCAGTTAACTAAATCTGGTACGGATCACCAGAAATTTGGCAGGACCACCATATTTACAGAAATGGTGGTCCCATGGTCCACTGTCCAGAAAAGTTAGTAATTAATTTCTACCCCTGGTGAGTCTACTAGTGAGAACATGAATAGCCCCTTCATTATGGACTTCCTGGAGTGACCAATGATAAATTTCCACATTGTACACACATTGGAGTTATTCAAAAGGGTGCTTATTAAAAAATCATAACATTGCAAATAATTATTGCACAAATGTGATTTGAGATATAATTTTTGTTGCTGAATAAAATTATAAAAACTACAGTACGTAATCTTATAGTGTGGATATTACTATTTGAATTTCATCAACAACAAAAAAGAAAGAAACCTTTTTAATTTTCACCTTGCTACCAGATAGTTACAGAGTGGCTGTATGTCCCTAGGTCCAGTGGGAAATGTAGCCATTCACATTACCTACAAAATAAAACAAAAATGAATAAAATCTTTTGAGAACTTTTATTTTTCCCAACACCGGACTATGCCGAATCAGACATGCCCATCAATCCCATGTCGTTTACCGTGGCAGTGCGGGTTCAGCCGGCTTGTCGAAGCCAGCAGAAATCGCAACTCCTAGGGTTAATTAAACAAACACAAGGATTAAACTGGTTACTAACATAACTGGTTGCTTGGTTTAAGCATTAATAAGGCTAACTATGGGTTTCTGACTGGGAAAAGATGCTGCCTTTAACGAAGCCTTTAGATTTTGTTATATCAATAAGAAATAATGTATTTCAACATTTCAGATACATTATGGAAGTATTTTAATGAAAAATATTTTTATTCTGTTAACTATAAATACTTGAAAAAACTATATTTAAATTAAATCATAACAAACTTCACACCATCATACTATAAAAAGTACACAGATGTACTTGTAAATGACTACGAGTACATCGGCCCCAGGTCTGGTGTGGGTTCTTTTACTTCCCCTGGCATAGACACCAGGTAGAAGATAGATAATTGCATGTTTTAAGTAACACAATTGTGTGGTGCATTGCAGGGTATGATTGGTGGTCTGAGACATGGACTTGGAACCAAGAACTGCGAGAATGTGGAGGCTGGAATGGGTAAGCCTGGTCATGACAAGACCCGTGTCACCAGCGCAGCCGTCACACGTGGTCGGGCTGCTCTTGGCAACATCAGCAACAAGACTGGCACACTGGCAAACATCGAGGGCAAGAAGGTAAGAACCAGAGTCACAGCCATCATCATTGCACAAGATTAAACCTTTCACTGTGTCTTGTACAATGTGATGTCAAGTTAGCAAAAAATTGCTGTACTGTATAACTTACATGGTGTCCGCAAAGTCTCTTTTGACATGATTTCTCTTGTGGTGAATACAAAGCAATATTTTCGCATCTGCCTATGTACAAAACAAATATTTTGTATTCGTGGCTAGGGTCTGAAGGATTCCACAAATGTTGTGTGTACGAGAGCCAAGACACTCAGCAAGTCAACGGCAACGTCATGCCTGCAAACCGTGGCACAGAAAGAGAATGCCAGCAGCCGACTCATCGAAACGGTCAAGGAGAAAGAAGTGATGTTGGTAAGAATATCTCCTATCAATCCTTCCACACGTCGGTACTGCCTGATGGTGTAATTTTATGTGTGCTCAGTACTATTGTTAGTTAGAATGTTACATGGGATTCATGCTTTTAGATTACAGACCCTCAAGCATTATTTGCCAATATAAGCAGCTGCTTTACTATCTTTCAAGTTGTCAACTAATTCCTGTTTTTGATGCCCCTGACATGAATCGGAGTCTCTTCTTGTTATCAAAATGTCTTCCTAATTCTAGCTTAGTGTATTTTTATATATTAGTAGAGAAATTTTCTCCCATGGAAGTCATGTTTGTTTGCCAGGACTTGGTGTCTGAGCCAAAGACCTCAGCAAGTCCTGCACCGATGGACATCAGCTCGACATCACTGGATGGCGCCTTCTCAAAGCACCTACTCATCCTCGACATAGACGCAGAGGATGGGGACAACCCCCAGCTCGTGAGTCTCTACGTCAATGACATCTATGACTACATGCGCCATCTGGAAGTGGAACAGGGCGTGAGGCTGCACTACCTGGAGGGGCGCGACATCAATGGACGCATGCGAGGCATCCTCGTCGATTGGCTCGTGCAGGTGCACCTGCGTTTCCACCTGCTGCAGGAGACCCTCTACCTCACTATTGCAATTATCGACCGGTTTCTCCAGGTGGGTGCCGTGTCACAGTCGCCGAAGGTAATCATTGTAGACCATTGCATGTAGCTTGGTACAGTAGGCTTTGAAGAATTTTTTTATCATTGAGAAGGCCTGCAGATGCATAGAAACAGTGGTAATGTGGCACCTTATTGTTTCAACATGTTGTAGTATCCTGAACTGTTCTTCTCACTGTAGAGTTGTGTTAAATGATACTGGCGTTTCTGCTTACAGCTCTTTAGTAGCAAGATAAATTGTCGTTTGCTGCAGGATTACGAGGTGTCCCGCAGTAAGCTGCAGCTGGTTGGAGTGACAGCGATGCTGATTGCGTCCAAGTATGAGGAGATGTACGCGCCAGAGATCGCTGACTTTGTCTACATCACAGACAACGCGTACACAAAGGCTGACATCCGACGCATGGAGGTGACCATCCTACGACAACTCAACTTCCAACTGGGCCGTCCACTGCCTCTTCACTTCCTCCGCAGAAACTCCAAGGCTGGCGAGGTGAGATGTTCTTTCATGGGGATGAATAACGTCACAGGATTAGCTATGATTCAGGGGGAATGAGACTTGAGGGGAAGTATGGCAGCTGGATATGATTTTTTGCTGTGGTTCTTATTGAGTAAAGCACATCGAACATTTTTATGCCAGACCCCCATTTCCAAAGCAACTAACGAAATGGCAGCCGTTTAAAGGGATTATAGCCCGTGTAAAAAAAAAAACAACACTTAAAAAGTAATGCGACATTTATCATTATAATTTCACAATCATTGGCTTAGTTTTTTTTTTCTTCAAAGTTATGATATTCTAGATGTAACATTAGTCAACACATTTTTGTACACTACTTCCAACATACTGCATACAACAAAACTTTTAAGAATTTTTTATACAAGGGGACACAACAATCCAAACCAGATGACCATATTATATTATTTTTTGGCCAGAATTTTCTTTCTTGTTGCCAAAATGTAATTTCTTGTAAATGGCAATCAATGACATACGGCATTGATGACATGGTAGATGCAAGCTTTATCCATGAATTATTACCATTTCAGTCTTAAATTTATTGACATTGTCTTTTACAAATAGTAATAAAAATTAGTATTACTATCATTCATGTCAGTAATAATATAATAATGAAATATGACATTTGCTAGGCTAATTTTATAAATTACACAATGTCAATGATGTAATTTGTTTTATCACAGTACACATTTGAAAACAACAGGCAAGCGAATATGCCAAATTAACTTAGACAAACGATTTGTTAGTTTTGTTTTTTACCCGTGTGGTGGCGCCACGATTTTCCAATTCGGACTTTTGTACAATGAAATATGTTTACTTTAGTAAACCCCATACATTGCAATTGGTGAAATGGTTTTGAATTGCAACATGTCGCCGATCACCATAGGCGTAGCCAAGCCCTAGGCATGGCCAATGCCATACCAGTACGCTGTGCCACGACACAGCACTGTTTTCGCATGCGACGTCGCATAGGCGGTTTAGAAATTGCAATAGAGATTCACAAATACACCATGTGTAAGAATCAGATATGTAATCGTAAATGCAGCTTAGTAGGCAATACCAATATAAACTGGGGTGAAATGGCTTGCCTTCATTGCAAAAAAATCTATGCTGTTGCATGCTAAATAGAAATCATTTTGTGTGATTATTTAATTATTAGTTGGTAGTGTAGTGCATGATAAATTGGATGGTCTTGCAAATTTGCAAAAAAAGGTCATGGAAATTTACATTGCCAGGTCATGGAATTTGAAATGGCAAAATGTGTACAAACCCATGCACAGAACCATTTACTCGGTCCATGTCATCTGCTGGTACTTTTAATGTGACAATTGCCCACATTTGCAGGTTGATGCCAACAAACACACACTGGCTAAGTACTTGATGGAGCTGACGATTGTCGATTATGATATGGTGCACATGAGGCCCTCGGAGATTGCCGCTGCCGCACTCTGTCTCTCGATAGCACTACTAGGTGGTGGTGAATGGGTGAGTTCTCTTTGGAATCCATAGAACTTGCACTCGAGCATGACATGATATTATTTCTTTCTTTACATATGGAGGATAGATGGATGGCATTAATGATTCATTTAAACGTGATACATCATTGGCATTGTGTGTAGCACTGTGAATGGGCAATCCCCATGTTTTTGGTAGACTTGCACCATCTAGTAGATGTGGCACTTACAAACTAATGTTTCCCTTTGTGGACACTTTTTATAGTGAATAGTCAGAATGGTTCTACACTGATGTATTGTTTGGTTTATAATTTCCAAGTCGGCAAACATTCTGGTTTTGTTTGTCGGACACGATTAAAAAGCAACAGCACAATAGTGAAGCTGGGTATACTTGAGCATTCATTTCACAATAGGGAAATCATACTATGGTGGCCATTACTGGAAGAAAGCTGTGCTAATTTACATTATGCTTTTGTATTTGTTGGTACTTTCTGGGATATGACATTTGTGTGAAATGACTGTATCTGTAGATTATCACCAGAGACAACTTTACACTGTACTGTACTGGTGTTAGTTGATTTTTTTATCTTGTGAAAGTTTTGTGGATAAGAAAACTACTGCTGCTACTTCTACAATTTGTTATGATATTTGAATCCGAATATAATAAATCGACCCCAGGTCAAATTGACATTGGGTTGCTTTTTATGTGAGACCAGTAACTAAACAGACTAGGTACAATGCCTACCATCTGGACGGGATAACTTGGAAGTTTGTATATGACTATTGAGGAAACACAACATTATCAGAGAAATATCCATGGTGATGCCAGTCAATATCTTGATGGCTTCTTCTTCAAAACTGTGACCTAATACTGGCAGTTATTATAACGTCGCCTTGCATTACGCAACTTTGAACAATCAAAGAAAAGATACACGGCATTATCAATAATTGTACGTAATTGTTTGCATAGCATTGCGGACAGTTGTACACAGCTTCAAAGGGTAATTTGATTGTTCATAGATATGGTAAAACCAGGGTGAATTTTGAAGAAGAAGAAAACGAGACGACCAGGACATTTTGAAAGTTAGGCACCCAAGGTGCCAAGCGTCTAGGCATAACATTCAAACATACAGTGGATTATAATAAGATGCCTTCTCAATTCCACTTCCACTGTCATATCGGTGACTATTGCCATTGCTGTTTCAGTCGGACACGCTGGTGCACTATAGCAAGTACGAGGAGTCGCAACTGAAGGACACGATGCGACACATGGCGCACCTAGCGACACGTGCAGGTGTCGGCAAACTCACCGCCATCAAGACCAAGTACCAGAGTTCAAAGTTCATGCGCATCAGTACGATTCCCGAGCTGCGGTCGCAACAGATCATCGACTTGGCCGAGCAGCATGTGCCCTTATAGGACAGTCTGCGACAGACATGGATTGACTCACTTGATGCTGGTGCATCGTGTGCTGTGATAGCGTGCTGTAGCTGCACGTGAACTGGTGGTGGTGGCCGGGAGGTGTTTGGCCTCGGTTACTAGTGGAGACGGGTTTCCGCTTCGGTCATCGTAGTACTAATCGACTGGATTTTTCACCTGCTCATTTGGCATTGGCTGCACCGGAAACAGTGCCAGATCATCTTCTATAATGGCATTGGCTGCACTGGAAACAGTGCCAGATCATCTTCTATAATGCATTTCCGATTTTATGGTGATGTTTTATATTGCCAGTTGTTTTATGCCGACCATCTTCACTCACAATGCTTGTGTAAAAACCATGATGGTCTTCATTGATTGTTCCAGGTCCACACAATAACTGTCGATGATGTTTTAATGCAGCCAAACTTTGGTGATTTTATTGGGTTGAGTTGATAGCAGGGATGTAACTTTTACCGTCAGAATTCTTGGATCAATTAACCTATCATGCATGCACACATATTACCCCAGTCACACTCTACAATTGGAGCTGTTGTCTTGCTCTGTGATACTATATTTTTAAAAACACATTTGATAGGAATTTTGTACCAATTTTATAAATGTGTGGTATGCGATCAACCAAATGGTCATGAAGCAAACTTTTTATATCGCACAGTGATTTTATTTTACGTGGGTGGTTTGTGGATACACGTAAAATAACTGATGTAATTTATACTGAGTAGACATTTGTTGCCTGCTCTGGGCTAGAATTTTAGACTCGTTTTCTAAACTATTTCACGTTGGCGAACCGTTTCTGTAAGGGTAGATGCGGTTGTCCGAATAATGCAATTTTTATTCAATCTTTTGAAACTGATGTCAACTTTTAGCTGCTGTAGATAGCTTGATATGTAAACCTGAACCATTGTGTTGCATTAAACTGTGTTCAGCCATTGATGCTTGTTGGTTTCTCGAATTCCGAGGTTCCTGTTAGCATCAACTGCGAGCATCCACGGGTCTACACTGGCTCGGTGCTGCTATCGCTCTTCATTTACAAATCCAACCTTTTTCCATTAGTTAATATACATCATTGGCAGCAGAACTTTTTATGTATGTGTTTGTATATATTGTATGAATAAATGTTTGTACTATTTTGCCCTGTTATGTACTGGATCTGGGATCTGAAAGCGAACGATTATAACTCGTACCTACTTCAATAATTCATGGCTACATTTTATAAGGGTGGATAAACATACTTTTCTTAGATGTTTGTCGTGTTTTATTTCTATAAGTGAAAGTATTTTTTATTCAACGTAAAAAATTCGTGATTCTCGCAAATCCGAGATTCACCTTGATTCCTGGGAAAAAAATCATTGTATGTCTTTCATTGATCATTTATTAACATTACTAGACAATATTTGGGCTTGGCTAGTAACGTAACATAACTCCTAAAGTGACACCCCCACATGTGACGCTAAATGGCCCGGCCTGTCCAGTGATACATTTCTACCACATAAATGGCACTAATTTTTTTTATTTAGCGTTCGATGTAGTGTGAACTTTTATTTACAAACATGAATACATGTAAATTCTGCATTTTATTAATATATTTTCATTGTCTAGCAGGATGCTTAAAATCAAAAATGGTGCCACCTAGCGAACATATTGCAAACCGATACTTTGTCATGTTGTCACAGTGTGCATTTTAAATTAGCTTGTTTAATTGATTAATTACACATGTATCTACATAAACACAGTTGTTGACCTATTTAGCACTACTTATATAGGCATCTTGTAAACAATACATAATTTTCATTATATATTACTCAGTGGTCAATAAATACTATATTATAATATAATACTTAGGCTCACACTATATTGTATATATTCAAAGGTATTTCATCACATAAACATGCATCACACACTGTGTGTATACATTTCATTTCCTATGTAACCATTCATTTATGATACAACTTCATGTTCGTCATCATTATCATCATCATGTGGCACCATCCCCTCTCGGAAGGTCAGCTATAACAGACAGCCCAATATAACTGCATTGTGCTTCAAGTTCTCCGTCCATGTCTTGTAGCTGGGGTCTTCATC
This sequence comes from Lamellibrachia columna, assembly GCA_963662155.1. Classification (NCBI taxonomy): domain Eukaryota; kingdom Metazoa; phylum Annelida; class Polychaeta; order Sabellida; family Siboglinidae; genus Lamellibrachia; species Lamellibrachia columna. The sequence goes on from OY759273.1 coordinate 2,146,880, forward strand.
TCCCTTTTAATCTTACCGTCAACCATTTTCTCCAATATTTCCCTTTAATTTCCTTCTTGTGTGACGATGTGACCAAAGCCACTCCAGTTACAGCTGTTAGAGACACATCAGCACAGACAAGATACATTTGTGTATATCATATGAACAAGTCATTATTCAGTGCATACAGTGTATCATATTTAAGTCAATAACACAATAACCCTTACATATAATGTGGCCAAATTTGTCACATTTTCAATGTTTGCAACCCTGTTGCAGGCAAAGTAATGAAGCTACAGTTGTATGTTGACCACCTGTAAGTTGACAAAATGTAGTAGTTCCAGTATATGCAAAAAAAGTACATTACAATTAATATTAGTCTATTTTTAGACCAGCTACGCTTTTTTGATCAAATTTTTTTTCTTTAAAGTGCTCTAACATGAAAACTTATTAACATACAGCCATACAACTGATACCATGATGTATCTTTAACAAGATTTAACAAGATTGCCATCTCGAACAACAAGTTCCCGCCCTTATCAGATATCTGTCAATTCTATTTTTAAACATATTCACACTACTAGCATTAACACAATCATTTGGCAGTTTGTTCCATTCATTTATCACCCTCTGTGAGAAATAGTACTTTCTCATGTCCAACCTACACTGCTCCTTAACTAATGCTGCTTTGTGTCCTCTGGTTCTACTGCCTTCTTTAAGTTTGAAGAACATATTCCTATCAACATCCTCATAACCGTTCACTATTTTAAACACTTCTATTTGGTCTCCTCTTAGTCTCCTGGTCTCTAGTGTTGTCAAACCACATTGTAATAAGCGACTTTCGTAACTAAGGTCTCTCAATTCTGGAAACATTTTAGTTGCTCTTCGTTGTATTCTTTCTAGCTTGTCTATGTCTTTTTTACGATATGGCTTCCATGCTTGAATACAATATTCCAAATGTGGTCGAACTATTGCTTTGTACCGGGGTACAATAAGATGTTTCTCCTTATACGTGATAGTTCTCCTAATTAGCCCTAGAATTTGATTTCCTTTCGAAGCAGCAATCCCACATTGCTCTGAAACTTTCATGTCAGCACTAAATGTTACCCCTAAGTCCTTTTCTTGTGTGGTTCTACCTAGTACAGCATCCCCCATTTTATATTCCTCGTTCACATTTCCTTGTCCTATGTGTATACATTTACACTTCCCAAAATTTACTAACATTTGCCATTTTTCTTACCATTTAAGTAATTTTTCTAGATCATCCTGTAAACTTTGTTTATCTGTGTCATTAGTAACCTTTCTGAATACTTTTGTGTCATCTGCAAATTTGAGTACTTTGCTAGATATGTCATCTTCCAAATCATTATATATATATATATATATATATATATATATATATATATATATATATATATATATATATATATATATATTAAAAACAGTATAAGGCCTAATACTGATCCCTGTAGTACCCCATTCAGAACAGATTTCCAGTTTTAAATGATAATGATATACCTTTCCAATGATAACAATTTGCAATAACTTAATTATTTCAAAATGGTCCAGCAGAGGGCAGAAGATTTCGGATTTCCTTTTTCTTTGTTCAAACTCCTTTCGAAGTTTTCGTGATAGGGCTCTGACTTTGTTTCTAATTTTGCAATACTCTAGAATAAACCCTTGACCTTGTTTCCATATTATATGTTGTCCATAATCTATTTTTATGTCTAATCAGTTCTCTAGTGTTTGCTTTCTTTTCAGGGGGAAAATTTTCTTCCTGTGATTAGAAATTTCGGTACTTGTCTAGAATCTGAGTCCACCCCAATTTCGCCGTTAAACATAACAACATAATCTTGCACAATGCATACAGAACTACAACATCAACCTCACACAATGCATACAGAACTACAACATCAACCTCACACAATGCATACAGAACTACAACATCAACCTCACACAATGCGTACTGAACTACAACATCAACCTCACACAACGCGTACTGAACTACAACATCAACCTCACACAACGCGTACTGAACTACAACATCAACCTCACACAACGCGTACTGAACTACAACATCAACCTCACACAACGCGTACTGAACTACAACATCAACCTCACACAATGCGTACTGAACTACAACATCAACCTCACACAACGCGTACTGAACTACAACATCAACCTCACACAATGCGTACTGAACTACAACATCAACCTCACACAATGCGTACTGAACTACAACATCAACCTCACACAATGCGTACTGAACTACAACATCAACCTCACACAATGCGTACTGAACTACAACATCAACCTCACACAATGCGTACTGAACTACAACATCAACCTCACACAATGCGTACTGAACTACAACATCAACCTCACACAATGCGTACTGAACTACAACATCAACCTCACACAATGCGTACTGAACTACAACATCAACCTCACACAATGCGTACTGAACTACAACATCAACCTCACACAATGCGTACTGAACTACAACATCAACCTCACACAATGCGTACTGAACTACAACATCAACCTCACACAATGCGTACAGCACTACGGGACATCTTTTGGTATATTTCCACAACACCGAAAAATTCATTAGAATTTAATTAATTAATAATTCCAAACAGTACTCTGTTCTACCGGTTTGCCTCAGTTATGCATATTTTCCCGCGATTTCCGCAAACTTCGACGTGACGTCACTGATGACAAGGGAACTTTGTTTTTAAAAACGCCACGAAACAAAGCCGGCTTTTGCTCGCTGCGAGAAAATTTGTTTCGACTGCGATCCGGACCAGAGAAGATGGCAACCCTGGGTTATCCTGGTGCTGAAATCTCGAGTCTTTGAAAGAGGTTGTGCCAACATTATTCCCATAGTGGAAGTTATGTTGATGCCATCAATCCGTTGAACACAGGCAGCGACACCACGGGCAACTGAATCAACTTGGGCCTTTATAACTAATATATACTAAAGGGTATGCAACATGGAATGACACCACTCGCCTTTCAACATCCGTATCTGAGCTTTGCAATGCATAATCCGATTACTACGATCATACACACATGTCCAAATGAATAAACTTTCACTATACCTACTTTTGATTACACATATGTCTGTATTTCTTAACGAAAAGATATATTTTAACGACTGCGCGCAGAAAAGTACATACGACGAAATGTCATCACGTGACAACGCAGACACACTTTGTTACGGAAGTAGTCGACGCAACAAAAAGCCAACGGCGTCTCTGTCTGACAGCTTCTACGTGCGGTTATATATGAATTACCAAAAGGTTATGTCTTCCGACGTCTTCATTGATAGATAAAAAATATAACCGCACGTAGAAGCTGTCAGACAGAGACGCTGCTGTCTCTTTGTTGGGTCGACTATTTCCGTAACGTGTGTTGCACCTCACTTTCGTCTGCGTTCTCACGTGATGACATTTCGTCGTATGTACTTTTCTGCGCGCAGTCGTTAAAATATATATTTTCGTTAAGAAATACAGACATATGTGTAATCAAAAGTAGGTATAGTGAAAGTTTATTCATTTGGACATGTGTGTATGATCGTAGTAATCGGATTATGCATTGCAAAGCTCAGATACGGATGTTGAAAGGCGAGTGGTGTCATTCCATGTTGCATACCCTTTAGTATATATTAGTTATAATGGCCCAAGTTGATTCAGTTGCCCGTGAGCGACACGGGCGTCGACGACCACGGTCCACCTTGGATCGACGCGAGCTGTCGGCGCGGATACAGGTGATGTCGGCCCACGGTGAATTCGGCCCGGTGAATTATGGAATCGTTCTTTTGAGATGAATGGTGTCTCTGGTGACTCCGGTGACTTTGGCCTCAGAGCACAACGGGAATAGTGATCTCGGCCGAAACGATTGTACTCCGAGCACACGATGCTGCTCTTTTCTCAAAATCTAACTTGTATTAACGAAAAGCGGGTAAGTGAAGGCTGGAGTTGTGCCGGTCGGGGTCCTGCCCTGGGGTCAGCTACGGTCGGGGTCCTGCCCTGGGGTCCGCTACGGTCGGGGTCCTGCCCTGGGGTCCGCTACGGTCGGGGTTCTGCCCTGGGGTCCGCTACGGTAGCCGGATTGGTCTGGCTGGATACCCCAAATAGTTAATACATTTGTTCACCTTTCCTCATCATTGCGCTGTTTAATTTATCTTTTCATTTCCCCTGCTTAGCTCTTTATCATTATTATATGCACCCCCCAAGTGCAGCAAAATCTCCAAGCAGATTCTGCTTAATGGATGGAGGTTGCCTAACATAAAGAAGAAAGAAGAAACTTAATGGATGGAGGCTGCCTAACATAAAGAAGAAAGAAGAAACTTAATGGATGGAGGTTGCCTAACATAAAGAAGAAAGAAGAAACTTAATGGATGGAGGCTGCCTAACATAAAGAAGAAAGAAGAAACTTAATGGATGGAGGTTGCCTAACATAAAGAAGAAAGAAGAAACTTAATGGATGGAGGTTGCCTAACATAAAGAAGAAAGAAGAAACTTAATGGATGGAGGCTGCCTAACATAAAGAAGAAAGAAGAAACTTAATGGATGGAGGCTGCCTAACATAAAGAAGAAAGAAGAAACTTAATGGATGGAGGCTGCCTAACATAAAGAAGAAAGAAGAAACTTAATGGATGGAGGCTGCCTAACATAAAGAAGAAAGAAGAAACTTAATGGATGGAGGCTGCCTAACATAAAGAAGAAAGAAGAAACTTAATGGATGGAGGCTGCCTAACATAAAGAAGAAAGAAGAAACTTAATGGATGGAGGTTGCCTAACATAAAGAAGAAAGAAGAAACTTAATGGATGGAGGTTGCCTAACATAAAGAAGAAAGAAGAAACTTAATGGATGGAGGTTGCCTAACATAAAGAAGAAAGAAGAAACTTAATGGATGGAGGCTGCCTAACATAAAGAAGAAAGAAGAAACTTAATGGATGGAGGCTGCCTAACATAAAGAAGAAAGAAGAAACTTAATGGATGGAGGCTGCCTAACATAAAGAAGAAAGAAGAAACTTAATGGATGGAGGCTGCCTAACATAAAGAAGAAAGAAGAAACTTAATGGATGGAGGTTGCCTAACATAAAGAAGAAAGAAGAAACTTAATGGATGGAGGCTGCCTAACATAAAGAAGAAAGAAGAAACTTAATGGATGGAGGTTGCCTAACATAAAGAAGAAAGAAGAAACTTAATGGATGGAGGCTGCCTAACATAAAGAAGAAAGAAGAAACTTAATGGATGGAGGTTGCCTAACATAAAGAAGAAAGAAGAAACTTAATGGATGGAGGCTGCCTAACATAAAGAAGAAAGAAGAAACTTAATGGATGGAGGTTGCCTAACATAAAGAAGAAAGAAGAAACTTAATGGATGGAGGCTGCCTAACATAAAGAAGAAAGAAGAAACTTAATGGATGGAGGTTGCCTAACATAAAGAAGAAAGAAGAAACTTAATGGATGGAGGCTGCCTAACATAAAGAAGAAAGAAGAAACTTAATGGATGGAGGTTGCCTAACATAAAGAAGAAAGAAGAAACTTAATGGATGGAGGCTGCCCAACATAAAGAAGAAAGAAGAAACTTAATGGATGGAGGTTGCCTAACATAAAGAAGAAAGAAGAAACTTAATGGATGGAGGCTGCCTAACATAAAGAAGAAAGAAGAAACTTAATGTGTTTCTTACTGTGAATAATACAGTATATATTCTCTCATTTGTAAATTGATTTAGTTCCACATTAACCCGAAATTGTTACTTTGTAACCGCTTTTATAGCTTTCGCTTCCTTTTGCATAAAATACGGCGCTATATTATACCATTTTAACACTCAGTCAACGTGACGATCTTATACAATTCCTTGTAACCTAATATAATATAATATAATATAATATAATATAATACACACGCACAATATAGTACTATATACAGTTGAATAACTTAAATTAATGACATTACATTACATTATATATATATATATATATATATATATATATATATATATATATATATATATATATATATATATATATATAAACAAGATATATATATATATATATATATAAATATCAAATATTATCCGCTTGATGTATCTACGCACACACAGATTTTCTTCTCATAGGTGAGCTGTGTGTGCGTGCGTGCGTGCGTGCGTGCGTGCGTGCGTGCGTGCGTGCGTGCGTGCGTGCGTGCGTGCGTGCGTGCGTGCGTGCGTGCGTGCGTGTGTGTGTTTCTTAATTCTGCACCACTTGACGGAGCCTGTAGTACTAGTTGGGCACCACTGTAATTGCACGGGTTAATAAGGATAGGGAGTGCACGTCAAGGGTGTGGACGGGTTAATAAGAATGGGGAATGCACATCAAGGGTGTGGACGGGTAAATAAGAATGGGGAGTGCTCATTAAGGGTGTGGAAGGGTTAATAAGAATAGGGAGTGCACATCAAGGGTGTGGAAGGGTTAATAAGGATAGAGAGTGCACATCAAGGTGTGGAAGGGTTAATGAGAATATGGAGTGCACATCAAGGGTGTGGAAAGGTTAATAATGATAGGGAGTGCACCTCAAAGGTGTGGACGGGTTAATAAGAATGGGGAATACACATCAAGGGTGTGGACGGGTAAATAATAATGGGGAGTGCTCATTAAGGGTGTGGAAGGGTTAATAAGAATGGGAAGTGCACATCAAGGGTGTGGAAATGGGGACTGCACGTCAATGGTTTGGAAGGGTTAATAAGAACGGGGAGTGCACATCAAGGGTGTGGAAGGGTTAATAAGAATGGGGAGTGCTGAAGGGTATGTAGAATGCATTAAGAATAACGACAGTGCATTAAAGATAGGGTGAGGTTTTAAAGGCATGGAGGGTGCATTGAAGCCAGGAAGACTCCAAGAATATGGAGAGCACATTAGGAGGGAGGAGCATGCATTAAGGATGGGGTTTTAAAGGCAGGGACAGTGTCTTAAGAGTGAAGGGTGCAATAGGAGTGAGGTGGGTACATTAGGAGCGAGGTGGGCGCATTAGGAGCAAGGTGGGTGGGTTATGAGTGAGGTGGGTGCATTACGAGCACGTTGGGCACATTAGGAGCGAGGTGGGTGCATTACGAGCAAGTTGGGCATATTAGGAGCGAGGTGGGCACATTAGGAGCGAGGTGGGTGCATTACGAGCAAGGTGGACATATTAGGAGCGAGGTGGGCACATTAGGAGCGAGGTGGGTGCATTAGGTGCGAGGTGGGTGCATTAGGAGCGAGGTGGGCACATTATGAGCGAGGTGGGTGCATTACGAGCAAGGTGGGCATATTAGGAGCGAGGTGGGCACATTAGGAGCGAGGTGGGCACATTAGGAGCGAGGTGGGTGCATTAGGCGGAGGAGGTTGGAGTAAATATCCATTGATGAGAAGTCTGGCTGGTTGTCCTGTGTGATGTTTGCACTGATTGAGGGGTGGGGGGTTGAAGGGGGTCTGTGGGCTGGCGTGGGGGAGCCTGGGGGTGGAGCAGTGGTTGTGGTGGATGAGGGTACTACCCCTGCATGGTGGTCATGGTCGACGCCCCAACCAACTGATTCGGAACCGCCATAGTGGCGCCACCTATTGCATCACTTATTGCTGCTGATATCGGCACATAATTCACCTGTGGCAACATAGATGGCGTTATGGTAGGCACACGCCGGATGACCGGCAGAAGTTGCACCAGATTGGCGCCCTCTGGTGTCGATGGCACCAGATTTGTGTACTGCTTCGCATTCGGTCTAGGATGATCCATCTGCATACAGAGTAGCACAGGTATATATATATATATATATATATATATATATATATATATATATATATATATATATATATATATATATATATATGTTCTTTATAACAAGGTATATCAGTTCTTGAATCATTTAATTGCTCTCCTCTGTATTCATTCTAGCGCATATCTATATCCTTCCTATGATATGGTCTCCAAGCTTTTATAGAGTATTCTAAGTGAGGCCTAACTATTGCTTTATACAGAGGAATTAGCTCTTTTTCCTTTTACTTCTCCTAATCAACCCTAGAATTGTATTACCCTTTGAAGCTGCAATACCACGCAGCTCTGAAACTTTCATATCAGCACTTATTGTTACTCCTAAGTCATTTTCTTTTATGGTAGTACCTAAAACAGTATCTCCCACTTTATAGTTTACATCCAAGTTCCCGCGTCCTGTTTGTAGGCATTTACATTTCCCATAATTGAATAACATCTTCCATTTTTCAGACCATTTAAAGGTGCTTAATTGATTTTTTTGCTAGTCTCATTTCAAATAAATTTTGTGAAAAGCCAAACCTACTTAGTATCCACTACAACACGCTAGCTCGTTTGAGCAACTTTTGTATGTCATTTTTATGAAATCACCAGACAAACTATTAAATTAATTAATGCTTGTTCAAGCATTAACTGAAGTGAACATCGAAACGCTGAAAAATCACTATTTTCTTCCTTGATGAAATTTCGCAACTTTATCATGTGATTTGCGACAGGATGGAGGTCACGCCCATGATCGGCATTGACCCACACAGTGTTTACCGTTTTGATCCTTACCAGATCTAACGGTTAAAGTCAATTATTTCGATGATTTGAATAAAAATAGACATTTTTTATTAAATGGGCTGCGCACATTACTTAAGCTAGGCATACACTACATATTACTTAAGCTAGGCATACGCTACACATTACTTAAGCTAGGCATACACTACATATTACTTAAGCTAGGCATACACTACATATTACTTAAGCTAGGCATACACTACACATTACTTAAGCTAGGCATACACTACATATTACTTAAGCTAGGCATACACTACATATTACTTAAACTAGGCACACACTACACATTACTTAAGCTAGGCACACACTACACATTACTTAAGCTAGGCATACACTACACATTACTTAAGCTAGGCATACACTACATATTACTTAAGCTAGGCACACACTACACATTACTTAAGCTAGGCACACACTACACATTACTTAAGCTAGGCACACACTACACATTACTTAAGCTAGGCATACACTACATATTACTTAAGCTAGGCATACACTACACATTACTTAAGCTAGGCACACACTACACATTACTTAAGCTAGGCACACACTACACATTACTTAAGCCAGGCACACACTACACATTACTTAAGCCAGGCACACACTACACATTACTTAAGCTAGGCACACACTACACATTACTTAAGCTAGTCACACACTACACATTACTTAAGCTAGTCACACACTACACATTACTTAAGCTAGGCACACACTACACATTACTTAAGCTAGGCACACACTACACATTACTTAAGCTAGGCACACACTACACATTCCTTAAGCTAGGCACACACTACACATTACTTAAGCTAGTCACACACTACACATTACTTAAGCTAGTCATACACTACACATTACTTAAGCTAGGCACACACTACACATTACTTAAGCTAGGCACACACTACACATTACTTAAGCTAGTCACACACTACACATTACTTAAGCTAGGCACACACTACACATTACTTAAGCTAGGCACACACTACACATTACTTAAGCTAGGCACACACTACATATTCCTTAAGCTAGGCACACACTACATATTACTTAAGCTAGGCACACACTTCATATTACTTAAGCTAGGCACACACTACATATTACTTAAGCTAGGCACACACTACACATTACTTAAGCTAGGCACACACTACACATTACTTAAGCTAGTCACACACTACACATTACTTAAGCTAGGCACACACTACACATTACTTAAGCTAGGCACACACTACACATTACTTAAGCTAGGCACACACTACACATTACTTAAGCTAGGCACACACTACACATTACTTAAGCTAGGCACACACTACGCATTACTTAAGCTAGTCACACACTACACATTACTTAAGCTAGGCACACACTACATATTACTTAAGCTAGGCACACACTACACATTACTTAAGCTAGGCACACACTACACATTACTTAAGCTAGTCACACACTACACATTACTTAAGCTAGGCACACACTACACATTACTTAAGCTAGGCACACACTACACATTACTTAAGCTAGGCACACACTACAAATTACTTAAGCTAGGCACACACTACACATTACTTAAGCTAGTCACACACTACACATTACTTAAGCTAGGCACACACTACACATTACTTTAGCTAGGCACACACTACACATCACTTAAGCTAGGCACACACTACACATTACTTAAGCTAGGCACACACTACACATTACTTAAGCTAGGCACACACTACACATTACTTAAGCTAGGCACACACTACACATTACTTAAGCTAGGCACACACTACACATTACTTAAGCTAGGCACACACTACACATTACTTAAGCTAGGCACACACTACACATTACTTAAGCTAGGCACACACTACACATTACTTAAGCTAGGCACACACTACACATTACTTAAGCTAGGCACACACTACACATTACTTAAGCTAGGCACACACTACACATTACTTAAGCTAGTCAGACACTACACATTTGGACGTAAGTGAACCGGATTGGCGATGGGCTGAACCGTTTGAGGAAGCAGCTTTAAACAATTACATTGACCTCCCGTTACTTAGCGAATTAATGTTAAGCGGTCCACTCTTACATATGTAATGTAGTGTAATGTAATACAATGCAATGTAATGTAATGCTGTGATTTCGTATCTCAGCACAATATAATTTGTTTTCTAGCTGCTATTTCTAACTTATCATTTGTTTAATATGTACATGTTGTGGATCGTGAGTCCGAATAAAGATGATAATAATAATTAATAATAATATCGTGCTCTATCTACACAACAACCACCCTACTTGGCTAGTCTCCTGCATCTTTCAAACATCCACAGGCAGGTCAGATCATCAATTTCACAAAAACTTATTGTGCCTAAAACAAAACTTAACTTGTGCAAACGTGCTTTCTCTGTCGCTGCGCCTCGGGTCTGGAATGAACTAGGGTCTGGAATGAAGTAGGGTCTGGAATGAACTAGGTCTGGAATGAACTCCCCACCACCTTGAAAACGTCTGAAACTATAGATATAGATATGTGACGTCGAATTCGACGGAGATAACTTATGTGATAGCAACAGAATTTACATACTTGAGAAATATGCTGGCGAAAGTTGAAGTCATTGTCAAAGACAACACCAAGATTACGAACATTATCTGATGGGAATGTATCACTGCCAACCAGTTTAACTGGAAAGTGTTTCATGACCCTATTTCGTTGTTGTTTAGTAATAAGGTCTGTTTTATCTGGATTAAGATTTAGCTTACTTGATTCCATCTAAAACAAGATGTCAGTGATAGAATCACTTAAAGTCGAGACGGATTCTTGTGCATTTGATTGTGAAAGTGATTTGTAAACCTGTCCCCCTTACTGCCCGTCTCACACGGAGCCGGGAAAGTGCACCGTTTACAGCTGAAGAGCGGGCCTTCCTCTGCCGTGGAGCGCACCTTCTGCAGTCGAAGAGCGGGCCTTCCTCTGCCGAGGAGCGCACCATTCTGCAGTCGAAGAGCGGGCCTTCCTCTGCCGAGGAGCGCACCTTCTGCAGTCAAAGAGCTGGCCTTCCTCTGCCGAGGAGCGCACCGTCTGCAGTCGAAGAACGGGCCTTCCTCTGCCGAGGAGCGCACCTTCTGCAGTCGAAGAGCGGGCCTTCCTCTGCCGAGGAGCGCACCGTCTGCACTCGAAGAACGGGCCTTCCTCTGCCGAGGAGCGCACCTTCTGCAGTCGAAGAGCGGGCCTTCCTCTGCCGAGGAGCGCACCGTCTGCACTCGAAGAGCGGGCCTTCCTCTGCCGAGGAGCGCACCTTCTGCAGTCGAAGAAAGGGCCGTTCGCTTCGCCCCGCACGCCTTCCGCCGTCGTCGGGCGGGCGTCCATCTACACCTTTCTATCTCTGTTGCGCCTCCCGGTCGTGTGCTCGATCACTGCTTCTCTACTTCTCTACTTCTCTACTTCTCTACTTCTCTACTTCTCTTCCGTTTCCCTTTTCCTTCTAACTTTAGTGGAGAGTATACAACTCACACGTGCCCTGCACTTGACATCCGGACGCCTACGCTGGGCTACACGACCCTTCTGTGTCCTCTCAACTTCACCTCTCTACTTCATCTCTCTACTTCACCTCTCTACTTCACCGTGATCTGCTCGCCGAGGTTCTCACACGTGTTTCATGTCTCTTTTTATATTCCTTGTTTCTGAAATAATACTTGACACAAGTAAAGTTGACAGCGCCAGTCTGAAAGTAGGTTTGACATCAAATTATTCACCAGCAGTTACATTTCATATGTCCGCAGGATGTTTGTAAGTCATTTATGTGGTGTAAGAAGCCGGTAGGATGGAACATTGTTCCTAGTGGAACACCTGCGTTGATAGTAGTGAAATCCGATTTATATTGCCGATATTTACTCGCTGTTTGCGTTGACACAGGAAAGATGTTAGCCATTTGATTATGACATTCGGGAGTGCGAGGGATGTGCTTGGTGTTCTACTAAATGACGAGACAAGCTTACAATAAAACATGCTTTATTTCCCACACGTCCGCCTGTACGTGGTACAGTAAATTATTGTTCCAGTGAGAGGTGAGATAACACGTTGTAGTCCAGTCAAGATATTACATCCCTCTTCTCTTTACATGAAAGCGTCCATAAGATCTGAACTCATGTCTCATTAATTCACTATCTCAGAATCGTAATGTTTGTGTGTTATTAACTTATGACACTGTAAATGTCCACTCAAAGATCCTATAGATTAATTCATAACTAATAGCACAATTGCACTAACTGCTAATTGTAAACATAATCCTCACACTGGAGGCAGAGGTTGCCAGCACAGCCTCCAGAAATGTATCACAACATCATTATGGCTGTAGGCGATCCTAGGCCTGTGACATACTACTGATATTCATTCTACCAAACTGGTTTCTGGTTTCTAGTGGACTTAGACGGATATCTAGGTGAGTGAACACGGCTCGGAGTGGTTGACTCTTCAAGTGACATGTCCACTGACCTGTCGCCGCTCGAGGGGTTCTCCTCCAGCGAGTCGTCTTCCGTTGGCAAAACTTGATTTCAACGGGCTTGAATCTCGAGATATTGCTTGTGATGGTGAGGTCATCATTCTTGGCTGTGGTCATAGTTCCTTTTCTCACTATAACTTCATAAGTTGTGGGTTTGTAGGCAGTCGTTCTTGTTGATTCTCCATTGTTTTACCAGAACTGTGTCTCCTGGTGGGAGGTTTGGCGTTTGTTCTTCGGTCTACATACTGCTTCACTCGAAACTTTGCTGCAGCGTCTGTTTCCCTCGTGGTTTTGTCAAACAGAGGCGTCTTGACTTCAGGTAGGGTTGTCTTGATGCTTCTGTTAAACAGTGCCGTGGCAGGTGGTACTCCTGTCGAGCTGTGAAGCGTTGCTCTGTAGCTGCACAGCAGCCAGTACATCTCCTGCTTCCATCTTTTCCTTCGATCATTGCACAGTGAACATCCTTTCTAAGTGTCCGCGTGAATCTCTCAGTTTCGCTGTTGGCTTGTGGCCATCCATCTTCCTGTGTTTGAAGCCTAAGTGCTCAGCAAAGCGTTTGAAGTGAGTACTTTGGAACGGTGGGTCGTTGTCCGACTTCTTCAAGGATGCCATGAGTGCTGAACATCTTGTCGAGCTTTGAGATCGTGGAGTAGGCCGGTGTTGGTTTCGTTACCTTTACTTCTGGGAACCGATTCTACTCAGCTATTGCGACCAGCAGGTAGTCGCCTTATGGGAATGGACCACAGAAGTCAATTGAGATGTTTTGCCATGATCAATCCGGTAGCTTTGACATTTTTTGAGGTTCCGTGTACGATTTCGGCGGGTGTGTGCTTGCTTGACAGGCAAGGCATCTCTTCAAATTCTTTTTGACCAGTTCATCTATCCAAGGGAACCACACCTAGACATGTAGTCACTCGGGTTTTCAGGATTCTTGCCACGTCTGTATGTCACTCTGTAATCGTAGCGTTCTTGCATATTCATCAACCAGCGCTCTATCATAATGTTCGGCTTCTTTCGTGGGTTGTTGCATAACTCTTCAAGGGGTTTGTGGTGTGTGCTTATTTATACAGGCTTTCCGTAGATGTACAGGTGGAATGTCTCGGTACCCCATGCGACAGCCAGTGCTTCTCGCTCTGTCTGGCTATATCTTTGTTCCACTTATGTGAGAGCTCTTGAGGCATATTCCACTATCTTGCCTCCTTCCTGTTCGTCAGACTCCTTTTGTGCCAGGAGTGCACCAAGTCCCACCGGGGATGCATCTACTACCAGCTCGGTGTGCTTCTTAGGGTTGTGGTATGCCATGACCCTGTCTGGCTGAAGACGACCGTGGTTTTTTTTCTCTAGGGATGTTTCCTGTTCTTTCCCCTCTCCCAAGGGACATTGGACCTTGTTAGTCGCCTCAAAGGTTCGGTGATTGTCGCAAAGTTTGGGATCATGCGAGAGACGTAGCCAGCCATTCCTAGTAACGACCTCACTTCATCTGCATTCTCTGGGGTTTTCATCTTTCTGATGGCATTCAGCTTCTTGGGATCCGCTGACACTCCTTCTGGGCTCCAGATATGCCCAAAGACCGACATATTTCTCTTGTTGAAGACACACTTTTCTCTGTTGAGCGTGAGGTTGTTTGTCTTCACTCGTTCAAATACTTGACACAGGTTGTCATCGTGTTCAGCCTGAGCGCACCAGTAAGTCATCACTGATGTTGACTGCTTTCTGAATTCCTTGTAGCGTTGTTTGGATAACATTTTGCAACACTTCGGCAACTGAACTCAGTCCGAACATTAGTCTTTTTACCGCCAGGTTTTGGTTCGCGCTGAAAGTGGTGATGCACTTGACTCAGGCGCCAGTTCTACTTGATGGTATCCTTTATTCAAGTTGAGCTTTGTGAAGTACGATGACCCATTCAGTTCAAATATGATGTCATCAGTTGTCGATGTCACAAGGCGATCGCGTCTGACGGCCTTGTTGGTTTCTCTCATATCGACACATATGCGAAGTTCGCTTGGTTTCTTCGGTTTTGGCTGAGCGATTATCGGGCTCACCCATGGGGTCGGATCGTCCACCACTTCCTCTAGGACGTCACATTGCCCCACTTTGTCTTTCTGGACTCTCTGATGGCGTAGAGAATTCTTCAGTGTCGATTCTGGACTGGCTGAACAGTCTCGTCAATATGCAGCTTAACTTGTACACATCTCTGTTTGTCAACGCCTTCAAATATGTCATTGTGCAGAGTTCCGAATAAGAATCATGGCTGTCTCATAGATTAGGATATTGCCTTTTCCCTCGCCAGTCACATACACTGTTCTCCTAACTGCCATCTGATTTCCTTCGATCTCCTTGTCAAATTTTCCAAGAATGTTCATCGGGTTCCCAGCATAAGGGATGACAGGGTTGTGTTCCCTGGTGAATGCTGGACGTTGTTTTAAGCTTTGAAACGTTTCCTCGGCTATCAAGTTGACCGATGATCCAGTGTCGACTATAACTGGTGAATCATCGATTGTGATAGTTACTAGTGGCTTGTTCACGTTGTTCACTTCCATTTGGGACCAAAGGTACAGACCCTCACCCCGTCAGACTGAGTGTGGTCCATCTGTTCACTTCTTTCTGGTACAGGGACCAAAGGTACATACCCTCACCCTCGTCAGACTGAGTGTGGTCCATCTGTTCACTTCTTTCTGGTACAGGGACAAAAGGTACAGACCCTCACCCTCGTCAGACTGAGTGTGGTCCATCTGTTCACTTCTTTCTGGTACAGGGACCAAAGGTAAGACCCTCACCCTCGTCAGATTGAGTGTGGTCCATCTGTTCACTTCTTTCTGGTAAGGGGACCAAAGGTACAGACCCTCACCCTCGTCAGACTGAGTGTGGTCCATCTGTTCACTTCTTTCTGGTACAGGGACCAAAGGTACATACCCTCACCCCCGTCAGACTGAGTGTGGTCCATCTATTCACTTCTTTCTGGTACAGGGACCAAAGGTACAGACCCTCACCCTCGTCAGACTGACTGTGGTCCATCTGTTCACTTCTTTCTGGTACAGGGACCAAAGGTCCAGACCCTCACCCTCGTCAGACTGAGTGTGGTCCATCTGTTCACTTCTTTCTGATACAGGGACAAAAGGTACAGACCCTCACCCTCGTCAGACTGAGTGTGGTCCATCAGACGAACCAATTTCCCCGAAATCTTGTATTTCGTCTTGCCCCCACTTTTCTTGAACTTTCCCCACTGCTTCCGCTGCTTTCTAACAGTGGAAGATCTGCAGAATTTGGCAAAAGTGGTTTGTCTTTCCACACTTGTGGCAAGTCTTGCCTCTGGCCGGACAATTCTCTTTGTGCGTGTACTCTCCCCCGCAACTGTAGCATTGTTCTCTTTGTGCGTGTACTCTCCCCCGCAACTGTAGCATTGTTCTCTTTGTGTGGGTACTCTCCCCCGCAACTGTAGCATTGTTCTCTTTGTGCGGGCACTCTCCCCGCAACTGTAGCATTGTTCTCTTTGTGCGGGTACTCTCCCCGCAACTGTAGCATTGTTCTCTTTGTGCGTGTACTCTCCCCAGCAACTGTAGCATTGTTCCCTTTGTGCGGGTACTCTCCCCAGCAACTGTAGCATTGTTCTCTTTGTGTGGGTACTCTCCCCCGCAACTGTAGCATTGTTCTCTTTGTGCGGGCACTCTCCCCGCAACTGTAGCATTGTTCTCTTTGTGCGGGTACTCTCCCCGCAACTGTAGCATTGTTCTCTTTGTGCGTGTACTCTCCCCAGCAACTGTAGCATTGTTCCCTTTGTGCGGGTACTCTCCCCAGCAACTGTAGCATTGTTCTCTTTATGCGGGTACTCTCCCCCGCAACTGTAGCATTGTTCTCTTTGTGCGTGTACTCTCCCCCGCAAATGTAGCATTGTTCTCTTTGTGCGTGTACTCTCCCCCGCAACTGTAGCATTGTTCTCTTTGTGCGGGTAGTCTCCCCCGCAAATGTAGCATTGTTCTCTTTGTGCGGGTACTCTCCTCCGCAAATGTAGCGTTGTTCTCTTTGTGCTGGTACTCTCCCCCGCAACTGTAGCATTGTCCTCTTTGTGCGGGTACTCTCCCCGCAACTGTAGCATTGTTCTCTTTGTGAGGGTACTCTCCCCCGCAACTGTAGCATTGTTCTCTTTGTGCGGGTATACTCCCCCGCAACTGTAGCATTGTTCTCTTTGTGAGGGTACTCTCCCCGCAACTGTAGCATTGTTCTCTTTGTGCGTGTACTCTCCCCCGCAACTGTAGCATTGTTCTCTTTGTGCGGGTACTCTCCCCCGCAACTGTAGCATTGTTCTCTTTGTGCGGGTACTCTCCCCCGCAACTGTAGCATTATTCTCTTTGTGCCTGTACTATCCCCCGCAACTGTAGCATTGTTCGCTTTGTGCGGGTACTCTCCCCCGCAACTGTAGCATTGTTCGCTTTGTGCGTGTACTCTCCCCCGCAACTGTAGCATTGTTATCTTTGTGCGGGTACTCTCCCCCGCAACTGTAGCATTGTTCTCTTTGTGCGTGTACTCTCCCCCGCAACTGTAGCATTGTTCGCTTTGTGCGGGTACTCTCCCCCGCAACTGTAGCATTGTTCGCTTTGTGCGTGTACTCTCCCCCGCAACTGTAGCATTGTTCTCTTTGTGCGTGTACTCTCCCCCGCAACTGTAGCATTGTTCTCTTTGTGCGTGTACTCTCCCCCGCAACTGTAGCATTGTTCTCTTTGTGCGTGTACTCTCCCGTGCTGCAACTGTAGCATTGTTCGCTTTGTGCGTGTACTCTCCCCCGCAACTGTAGCATTGTTATCTTTGTGCAGGTACTCTCCCCCGCAACTGTAGCATTGTTTTCTTTGTGCAGGTACTCTCCCCCGCAACTGTAGCATTGTTCTCTTTGCGCGGGTACTCTCCCCCGCAATTGTAGCATTGTTCTCTTTGTGCGGGTACTCTCCCCCGCAACTGTAGCATTGTTCTCTTTGTGCGTTTACTCTTCCCTGCTGCAATTGTAGCATTGTTCTCTTTGTGCGGGTACTCTCCCCGCAACTGTAGCATTGTTCTCTTTGTGCGGGTACTCTCCCCCGCAACTGTAGCATTGTTCTCTTTGTGCGGGTACTCTCCCCCGCAACTGTAGCATTGTTCTCTTTGTGGGTGTACTCTCCCCCGCAACTGTAGCATTGTTCTCTTTGTGCGGGTAGTCTCCCCCGCAACTGTAGCATTGTTCTCTTTGTGCGGGTACTCTCCCCCGCAAATGTAGCGTTGTTCTCTTTGTGCGGGTACTCTCCCCCGCAACTGTAGCATTGTCCTCTTTGTGCGGGTACTCTCCCCGCAACTGTAGCATTGTTCTCTTTGTGAGGGTACTCTCCCCCGCAACTGTAGAATTGTTCTCTTTGTGCGGGTACTCTCACCCGCAACTGTAGCATTGTTCTCTTTGTGCGGGTACTCTCCCCGCAACTGTAGCATTGTTCTCTTTGTGCGTGTACTCTCCCCCGCAACTGTAGCATTGTTCTCTTTGTGCGGGTACTCTCCCCCGCAACTGTAGCATTGTTCTCTTTGTGCGGGTACTCTCCCCCGCAACTGTAGCATTGTTCGCTTTGTGCGTGTACTCTCCCCCGCAACTGTAGCATTGTTATCTTTGTGCGGGTACTCTCCCCCGCAACTGTAGCATTGTTCTCTTTGTGTGTGTACTCTCCCCCGCAACTGTAGCATTGTTCGCTTTGTGCGGGTACTCTCCCCCGCAACTGTAGCATTGTTCGCTTTGTGCGTGTACTCTCCCCCGCAACTGTAGCATTGTTCTCTTTGTGCGTGTACTCTCCCCCGCAACTGTAGCATTGTTCTCTTTGTGCGTGTACTCTCCCCCGCAACTGTAGCACTCTTATCTTTGTGCGGGTACTCTCCCCCGCAACTGTAGCATTGTTCTCTTTGTGCGGGTACTCTCCCCCGCAACTGTAGCATTGTTCTCTTTGTGCGTGTACTCTCCCCCGCAACTGTAGCATTGTTCGCTTTGTGCGGGTACTCACCCCGCAACTGTAGCATTGTTTTCTTTCTGCAGGTACTCTCCCCCGCAACTGAAGCATTGTTCTCTTTGTGCGGGTACTCTCCCCCGCAATTGTAGCATTGTTCTCTTTGTGCGGGTACTCTCCCCCGCAACTGTAGCATTGTTCTCTTTATGCGTGTACTCTCCCCCACAACTGTAGCATTGTTCTCTTTGTGTGGGTACTCTCCCCCGCAACTGTAGCATTGTTCTCTTTGTGCGGGTACTCTCCCCCGCAACTGTAGCATTGTTCTCTTTGTGCGTGTACTCTCCCCCGCAACTGTAGCATTGTTCGCTTTGTGCGTGTACTCTCCCCCGCAACTGTAGCATTGTTCGCTTTGTGCGGGTACTCTCCCCCGCAACTGTAGCATTGTTCGCTTTGTGCGTGTACTCTCCCCCGCAACTGTAGCATTGTTATCTTTGTGCAGGTACTCTCCCCCGCAACTGTAGCATTGTTTTCTTTGTGCAGGTACTCTCCCCCGCAACTGTAGCATTGTTCTCTTTGCGCGGGTACTCTCCCCCGCAATTGTAGCATTGTTCTCTTTGTGCGGGTACTCTCCCCCGCAACTGTAGCATTGTTCTCTTTGTGCGTGTACTCTCCCCTGCTGCAACTGTAGCATTGTTCTCTTTGTGCGGGTACTCTCCCCCGCAACTGTAGCATTGTTCTCTTTGTGCGGGTACTCTCCCCTGCAACTGTAGCATTATTCTCTTTGTGCGGGTACTCTCCTCCCCCGCAACTGTAGCATTGTTCTCTTTGTGCGGGTACTCTCCCCCGCAACTGTAGCATTATTCTCTTTGTGCCTGTACTATCCCCCGCAACTGTAGCATTGTTCGCTTTGTGCGG
Organism: Lamellibrachia columna; assembly: GCA_963662155.1. Taxonomy (NCBI): domain Eukaryota; kingdom Metazoa; phylum Annelida; class Polychaeta; order Sabellida; family Siboglinidae; genus Lamellibrachia; species Lamellibrachia columna. The sequence goes on from OY759273.1 coordinate 2,166,786, forward strand.
GTACTCTCCCCCGCAACTGTAGCATTGTTCGCTTTGTGCGTGTACTCTCCCCCGCAACTGTAGCATTGTTATCTTTGTGCGGGTACTCTCCCCCGCAACTGTAGCATTGTTCTCTTTGTGCGTGTACTCTCCCCCGCAACTGTAGCATTGTTCGCTTTGTGCGGGTACTCTCCCCCGCAACTGTAGCATTGTTCGCTTTGTGCGTGTACTCTCCCCCGCAACTGTAGCATTGTTCTCTTTGTGCGTGTACTCTCCCCCGCAACTGTAGCATTGTTCTCTTTGTGCGTGTACTCTCCCCCGCAACTGTAGCATTGTTCTCTTTGTGCGTGTACTCTCCCGTGCTGCAACTGTAGCATTGTTCGCTTTGTGCGTGTACTCTCCCCCGCAACTGTAGCATTGTTATCTTTGTGCAGGTACTCTCCCCCGCAACTGTAGCATTGTTTTCTTTGTGCAGGTACTCTCCCCCGCAACTGTAGCATTGTTCTCTTTGCGCGGGTACTCTCCCCCGCAATTGTAGCATTGTTCTCTTTGTGCGGGTACTCTCCCCCGCAACTGTAGCATTGTTCTCTTTGTGCGTTTACTCTTCCCTGCTGCAATTGTAGCATTGTTCTCTTTGTGCGGGTACTCTCCCCGCAACTGTAGCATTGTTCTCTTTGTGCGGGTACTCTCCCCCGCAACTGTAGCATTGTTCTCTTTGTGCGGGTACTCTCCCCCGCAACTGTAGCATTGTTCGCTTTGTGCGTGTACTCTCCCCCGCAACTGTAGCATTGTTATCTTTGTGCGGGTACTCTCCCCCGCAACTGTAGCATTGTTCTCTTTGTGTGTGTACTCTCCCCCGCAACTGTAGCATTGTTCGCTTTGTGCGGGTACTCTCCCCCGCAACTGTAGCATTGTTCGCTTTGTGCGTGTACTCTCCCCCGCAACTGTAGCATTGTTCTCTTTGTGCGTGTACTCTCCCCCGCAACTGTAGCATTGTTCTCTTTGTGCGTGTACTCTCCCCCGCAACTGTAGCACTCTTATCTTTGTGCGGGTACTCTCCCCCGCAACTGTAGCATTGTTCTCTTTGTGCGGGTACTCTCCCCCGCAACTGTAGCATTGTTCTCTTTGTGCGTGTACTCTCCCCCGCAAATGTAGCATTGTTCGCTTTGTGCGGGTACTCACCCCGCAACTGTAGCATTGTTTTCTTTCTGCAGGTACTCTCCCCCGCAACTGAAGCATTGTTCTCTTTGTGCGGGTACTCTCCCCCGCAATTGTAGCATTGTTCTCTTTGTGCGGGTACTCTCCCCCGCAACTGTAGCATTGTTCTCTTTATGCGTGTACTCTCCCCCGCAACTGTAGCATTGTTCTCTTTGTGTGGGTACTCTCCCCCGCAACTGTAGCATTGTTCTCTTTGTGCGGGTACTCTCCCCCGCAACTGTAGCATTGTTCTCTTTGTGCGTGTACTCTCCCCCGCAACTGTAGCATTGTTCGCTTTGTGCGTGTACTCTCCCCCGCAACTGTAGCATTGTTCGCTTTGTGCGGGTACTCTCCCCCGCAACTGTAGCATTGTTCGCTTTGTGCGTGTACTCTCCCCCGCAAATGTAGCATTGTTATCTTTGTGCAGGTACTCTCCCCCGCAACTGTAGCATTGTTTTCTTTGTGCAGGTACTCTCCCCCGCAACTGTAGCATTGTTCTCTTTGCGCGGGTACTCTCCCCCGCAATTGTAGCATTGTTCTCTTTGTGCGGGTACTCTCCCCCGCAACTGTAGCATTGTTCTCTTTGTGCGTGTACTCTCCCCTGCTGCAACTGTAGCATTGTTCTCTTTGTGCGGGTACTCTCCCCCGCAACTGTAGCATTGTTCTCTTTGTGCGGGTACTCTCCCCTGCAACTGTAGCATTATTCTCTTTGTGCGGGTACTCTCCCCCGCAACTGTAGCATTGTTCTCTTTGTGCGGGTACTCTCCCCCGCAACTGTAGCATTATTCTCTTTGTGCCTGTACTATCCCCCGCAACTGTAGCATTGTTCGCTTTGTGCGGGTACTCTCCCCCGCAACTGTAGCATTGTTCGCTTTGTGCGTGTACTCTCCCCCGCAACTGTAGCATTGTTATCTTTGTGCGGGTACTCTCCCCCGCAACTGTAGCATTGTTCTCTTTGTGCGTGTACTCTCCCCCGCAACTGTAGCATTGTTCGCTTTGTGCGGGTACTCTCCCCCGCAACTGTAGCATTGTTCGCTTTGTGCGTGTACTCTCCCCCGCAACTGTAGCATTGTTCTCTTTGTGCGTGTACTCTCCCCCGCAACTGTAGCATTGTTCTCTTTGTGCGTGTACTCTCCCCAGCAACTGTAGCATTGTTCTCTTTGTGCGTGTACTCTCCCGTGCTGCAACTGTAGCATTGTTCGCTTTGTGCGTGTACTCTCCCCCGCAACTGTAGCATTGTTATCTTTGTGCAGGTACTCTCCCCCGCAACTGTAGCATTGTTTTCTTTGTGCAGGTACTCTCCCCCGCAACTGTAGCATTGTTCTCTTTGCGCGGGTACTCTCCCCCGCAATTGTAGCATTGTTCTCTTGGTGCGGGTACTCTCCCCCGCAACTGTAGCATTGTTCTCTTTGTGCGTTTACTCTTCCCTGCTGCAATTGTAGCATTGTTCTCTTTGTGCGGGTACTCTCCCCGCAACTGTAGCATTGTTCTCTTTGTGCGGGTACTCTCCCCCGCAACTGTAGCATTGTTCTCTTTGTGCGGGTACTCTCCCCCGCAACTGTAGCATTGTTCTCTTTGTGGGTGTACTCTCCCCCGCAACTGTAGCATTGTTCTCTTTGTGCGGGTAGTCTCCCCCGCAACTGTAGCATTGTTCTCTTTGTGCGGGTATTCTCCCCCGCAAATGTAGCGTTGTTCTCTTTGTGCGGGTACTCTCCCCCGCAACTGTAGCATTGTCCTCTTTGTGCGGGTACTCTCCCCGCAACTGTAGCATTGTTCTCTTTGTGAGGGTACTCTCCCCCGCAACTGTAGAATTGTTCGCTTTGTGCGTGTACTCTCCCCCGCAACTGTAGCATTGTTATCTTTGTGCGGGTACTCTCCCCCGCAACTGTAGCATTGTTCTCTTTGTGTGTGTACTCTCCCCCGCAACTGTAGCATTGTTCGCTTTGTGCGGGTACTCTCCCCCGCAACTGTAGCATTGTTCGCTTTGTGCGGGTACTCTCCCCCGCAACTGTAGCATTGTTCTCTTTGTGCGGGTACTCTCCCCCGCAAATGTAGCGTTGTTCTCTTTGTGCGGGTACTCTCCCCGCAACTGTAGCATTGTCCTCTTTGTGAGGGTACTCTCCCCGCAACTGTAGCATTGTTCTCTTTGTGCGGGTACTCTCCCCCGCAACTGTAGCATTGTTCTCTTTGTGCGGGTACTCTCCCCGCAACTGTAGCATTGTTCTCTTTGTGCGTGTACTCTCCCCCGCAACTGTAGCATTGTTCTCTTTGTGCGGGTACTCTCCCCCGAAACTGTAGCATTGTTCTCTTTGTGCGGGTACTCTCCCCCGCAACTGAAGCATTGTTCTCTTTGTGCGTGTACTCTCCCCCGCAACTGTAGCATTATTCTCTTTGTGCGTGTACTATCCCCCGCAACTGTAGCATTGTTCGCTTTGTGCGGGTACTCTCCCCCGCAACTGTAGCATTGTTCGCTTTGTGCGTGTACTCTCCCCCGCAACTGTAGCATTGTTATCTTTGTGCGGGTACTCTCCCCCGCAACTGTAGCATTGTTCTCTTTGTGCGGGTACTCTTCCCCGCAACTGTAGCATTGTTCTCTTTGTGCGGGTACTCTCCCGCGCAACTGTAGCATTGTTCTCTTTGTGCGGGTACTCTCCCCGCAACTGTAGCATTGTTCTCTTTGTGCGGGTACTCTCCCCGCAACTGTAGCATTGTTCTCTTTGTGCGGGTACTCTCCCCCGCAACTGTAGCATTGTTCTCTTTGTGCGGGTACTCTCCCCCGCAACTGTAGCATTGTTCTCTTTGTGCGGATACTCTTCCTCGCAACTGTAGCATTGTTCTCTTTGTGCGGATACTCTTCCCCGCAACTGTAGCTTTGTTATCTTTGTGCGTGTACTCTCCCCCGCAACTGTAGCATTGTTCTCTTTGTGCGTGTACTCTTCCCCGCAACTGTAGCATTGTTATCTTTGTGCGTGTACTCTTCCCCGCAACTGTAGCATTGTTCTCTTTGTGCGTGTACTCTCCCCCGCAACTGTAGCATTGTTCTCTTTGTGTGGGTACTCTTCCCCGCAACTGTAGCATTGTTCTCTTTGTGCGGAGACTCTTCCCCGCAACTGTAGCATTGTTCTCTTTGTGCGTGTACTCTCCCCCGCAACTGTAGCATTGTTCTCTTTGTGCGTGTACTCTCCCCCGCAACTGTAGCATTGTTCTCTTTGTGCGGATACTCTTCCCCGCAACTGTAGCATTGTTCTCTTTGTGCGTGTAATCTCCCCCGCAACTGTAGCATTGTTCTCTTTGTGTGGGTACTCTCCCCCGCAACTGTAGCATTGTTCTCTTTGTGTGGGTACTCTCCCCCGCAACTGTAGCATTGTTCTCTTTGTGCGGATACTCTTCCCCGCAACTGTAGCATTGTTCTCTTTGTGCGTGTACTCTCCCCCGCAACTGTAGCATTGTTCTCTTTGTGTGGGTACTCTCCCCCGCAACTGTAGCATTGTTCTCTTTGTGTGGGTACTCTCCCCCGCAACTGTAGCATTGTTCTCTTTGTGCGGATACTCTTGCCCACAACTGTAGCATTTTTCTCTTTGTGCGTGTACTCTCCCCCGCAACTGTAGCATTGTTCTCTTTGTGTGCGTTCTCTCCCCCGCAACTGTAGCATTGTTCTCTTTGTGCGGATACTCTTCCCCGCAACTGTAGCATTGTTCTCTTTGTGCGGATACTCTCCCCCGCAACTGTAGCATTGTTCTCTTTGTGCGTGTACTCTCCCCCGCAACTGTAGCATTGTTCTCTTTGTGTGGGTACTCTCCCCCGCAACTGTAGCATTGTTCTCTTTGTGCGGATACTATTCCCCGCAACTGTAGCATTGTTCTCTTTGTGCGGGTACTCTCCCCCGCAATTGTAGCATTGTTCTCTTTGTGCGGGTACTCTCCCCCGCAACTGTAGCATTGTTCTCTTTATGCGTGTACTCTCCCCCGCAACTGTAGCATTGTTCTCTTTGTGTGGGTACTCTCCCCCGCAACTGTAGCATTGTTCTCTTTGTGCGGGTACTCTCCCCCGCAACTGTAGCATTGTTCTCTTTGTGCGTGTACTCTCCCCCGCAACTGTAGCATTGTTCGCTTTGTGCGTGTACTCTCCCCCGCAACTGTAGCATTGTTCGCTTTGTGCGGGTACTCTCCCCCGCAACTGTAGCATTGTTCGCTTTGTGCGTGTACTCTCCCCCGCAACTGTAGCATTGTTATCTTTGTGCAGGTACTCTCCCCCGCAACTGTAGCATTGTTTTCTTTGTGCAGGTACTCTCCCCCGCAACTGTAGCATTGTTCTCTTTGAGCGGGTACTCTCCCCCGCAATTGTAGCATTGTTCTCTTTGTGCGGGTACTCTCCCCCGCAACTGTAGCATTGTTCTCTTTGTGCGTGTACTCTCCCCTGCTGCAACTGTAGCATTGTTCTCTTTGTGCGGGTACTCTCCCCCGCAACTGTAGCATTGTTCTCTTTGTGCGGGTACTCTCCCCCGCAACTGTAGCATTATTCTCTTTGTGCGGGTACTCTCCCCCGCAACTGTAGCATTGTTCTCTTTGTGCGGGTACTCTCCCCCGCAACTGTAGCATTATTCTCTTTGTGCGGGTACTCTCCCCCGCAACTGTAGCATTGTTCTCTTTGTGGGTGTACTCACCCCCGCAACTGTAGCATTGTTCTCTTTGTGCGGGTACTCTCCCCCGCAACTGTAGCATTGTTCTCTTTGTGCGGGTACTCTCCCCAACAATTGTAGCATTGTTCTCTTTGTGCGGGTACTCTCCCCCGCAACTGTAGCATTGTTCTCTTTGTGCGTGTACTCTCCCCCGCAACTGTAGCATTGTTCTCTTTGTGCGGGTAGTCTCCTCCGCAACTGTAGCATTGTTCTCTTTGTGCGGGTACTCTCCCCCGCAAATGTAGCGTTGTTCTCTTTGTGCGGGTACTCTCCCCGCAACTGTAGCATTGTCCTCTTTGTGCGGGTACTCTCCCCGCAACTGTAGCATTGTTCTCTTTGTGCGGGTACTCTCCCCCGCAACTGTAGCATTGTTCTCTTTGTGCGGGTACTCTCCCCGCAACTGTAGCATTGTTCTCTTTGTGCGTGTACTCTCCCCCGCAACTGTAGCATTGTTCTCTTTGTGCGGGTACTCTCCCCCGCAACTGTAGCATTGTTCTCTTTGTGCGGGTACTCTCCCCCGCAACTGAAGCATTGTTCTCTTTGTGCGTGTACTCTCCCCCGCAACTGTAGCATTATTCTCTTTGTGCGTGTACTTTCCCCCGCAACTGTAGCATTGTTCGCTTTGTGCGGGTACTCTCCCCCGCAACTGTAGCATTGTTCGCTTTGTGCGTGTACTCTCCCCCGCAACTGTAGCATTGTTATCTTTGTGCGGGTACTCTCCCCCGCAACTGTAGCATTGTTCTCTTTGTGCGGGTACTCTTCCCCGCAACTGTAGCATTGTTCTCTTTGTGCGGGTACTCTCCCGCGCAACTGTAGCATTGTTCTCTTTGTGCGGGTACTCTCCCCGCAACTGTAGCATTGTTCTCTTTGTGCGGGTACTCTCCCCGCAACTGTAGCATTGTTCTCTTTGTGCGGGTACTCTCCCCCGCAACTGTAGCATTGTTCTCTTTGTGCGGGTACTCTCCCCCGCAACTGTAGCATTGATCTCTTTGTGCGGATACTCTTCCTCGCAACTGTAGCATTGTTCTCTTTGTGCGGATACTCTTCCCCGCAACTGTAGCATTGTTATCTTTGTGCGTGTACTCTCCCCCGCAACTGTAGCATTGTTCTCTTTGTGCGTGTACTCTTCCCCGCAACTGTAGCATTGTTATCTTTGTGCGTGTACTCTTCCCCGCAACTGTAGCATTGTTCTCTTTGTGCGTGTACTCTCCCCCGCAACAGTAGCATTGTTCTCTTTGTGTGGGTACTCTCCCCCGCAACTGTAGCATTGTTCTCTTTGTGCGGAGACTCTTCCCCGCAACTGTAGCATTGTTCTCTTTGTGCGTGTACTCTCCCCCGCAACTGTAGCATTGTTCTCTTTGTGCGTGTACTCTCCCCCGCAACTGTAGCATTGTTCTCTTTGTGCGGATACTCTTCCCCGCAACTGTAGCATTGTTCTCTTTGTGCGTGTACTCTCCCCCGCAACTGTAGCATTGTTCTCTTTGTGTGGGTACTCTCCCCCGCAACTGTAGCATTGTTCTCTTTGTGTGGGTACTCTCCCCCGCAACTGTAGCATTGTTCTCTTTGTGCGGATACTCTTCCCCGCAACTGTAGCATTGTTCTCTTTGTGCGTGTACTCTCCCCCGCAACTGTAGCATTGTTCTCTTTGTGTGGGTACTCTCCCCCGCAACTGTAGCATTGTTCTCTTTGTGGGTGTACTCACCCCCGCAACTGTAGCATTGTTCTCTTTGTGCGGGTACTCTCCCCCGCAACTGTAGCATTGTTCTCTTTGTGCGGGTACTCTCCCCAACAATTGTAGCATTGTTCTCTTTGTGCGGGTACTCTCCCCCGCAACTGTAGCATTGTTCTCTTTGTGCGTGTACTCTCCCCCGCAACTGTAGCATTGTTCTCTTTGTGCGGGTAGTCTCCTCCGCAACTGTAGCATTGTTCTCTTTGTGCGGGTACTCTCCCCCGCAAATGTAGCGTTGTTCTCTTTGTGCGGGTACTCTCCCCGCAACTGTAGCATTGTCCTCTTTGTGCGGGTACTCTCCCCGCAACTGTAGCATTGTTCTCTTTGTGCGGGTACTCTCCCCCGCAACTGTAGCATTGTTCTCTTTGTGCGGGTACTCTCCCCGCAACTGTAGCATTGTTCTCTTTGTGCGTGTACTCTCCCCCGCAACTGTAGCATTGTTCTCTTTGTGCGGGTACTCTCCCCCGCAACTGTAGCATTGTTCTCTTTGTGCGTGTACTCTCCCCCGCAACTGAAGCATTGTTCTCTTTGTGCGTGTACTCTCCCCCGCAACTGTAGCATTATTCTCTTTGTGCGTGTACTATCCCCCGCAACTGTAGCATTGTTCGCTTTGTGCGGGTACTCTCCCCCGCAACTGTAGCATTGTTCGCTTTGTGCGTGTACTCTCCCCCGCAACTGTAGCATTGTTATCTTTGTGCGGGTACTCTCCCCCGCAACTGTAGCATTGTTCTCTTTGTGCGGGTACTCTTCCCCGCAACTGTAGCATTGTTCTCTTTGTGCGGGTACTCTCCCGCGCAACTGTAGCATTGTTCTCTTTGTGCGGGTACTCTCCCCGCAACTGTAGCATTGTTCTCTTTGTGCGGGTACTCTCCCCGCAACTGTAGCATTGTTCTCTTTGTGCGGGTACTCTCCCCCGCAACTGTAGCATTGTTCTCTTTGTGCGGGTACTCTCCCCCGCAACTGTAGCATTGTTCTCTTTGTGCGGATACTCTTCCTCGCAACTGTAGCATTGTTCTCTTTGTGCGGATACTCTTCCCCGCAACTGTAGCTTTGTTATCTTTGTGCGTGTACTCTCCCCCGCAACTGTAGCATTGTTCTCTTTGTGCGTGTACTCTTCCCCGCAACTGTAGCATTGTTATCTTTGTGCGTGTACTCTTCCCCGCAACTGTAGCATTGTTCTCTTTGTGCGTGTACTCTCCCCCGCAACTGTAGCATTGTTCTCTTTGTGTGGGTACTCTCCCCCGCAACTGTAGCATTGTTCTCTTTGTGCGGAGACTCTTCCCCGCAACTGTAGCATTGTTCTCTTTGTGCGTGTACTCTCCCCCGCAACTGTAGCATTGTTCTCTTTGTGCGTGTACTCTCCCCGCAACTGTAGCATTGTTCTCTTTGTGCGGATACTCTTCCCCGCAACTGTAGCATTGTTCTCTTTGTGCGTGTACTCTCCCCCGCAACTGTAGCATTGTTCTCTTTGTGTGGGTACTCTCCCCCGCAACTGTAGCATTGTTCTCTTTGTGTGGGTACTCTCCCCCGCAACTGTAGCATTGTTCTCTTTGTGCGGATACTCTTCCCCGCAACTGTAGCATTGTTCTCTTTGTGCGTGTACTCTCCCCCGCAACTGTAGCATTGTTCTCTTTGTGTGGGTACTCTCCCCCGCAACTGTAGCATTGTTCTCTTTGTGTGGGTACTCTCCCCCGCAACTGTAGCATTGTTCTCTTTGTGCGGATACTCTTGCCCACAACTGTAGCATTTTTCTCTTTGTGCGTGTACTCTCCCCCGCAACTGTAGCATTGTTCTCTTTGTGTGGGTTCTCTCCCCCGCAACTGTAGCATTGTTCTCTTTGTGCGGATACTCTTCCCCGCAACTGTAGCATTGTTCTCTTTGTGCGGATACTCTTCCCCGCAACTGTAGCATTGTTCTCTTTGTGCGTGTACTCTCCCCCGCAACTGTAGCATTGTTCTCTTTGTGTGGGTACTCTCCCCCGCAACTGTAGCATTGTTCTCTTTGTGCGGATACTATTCCCCGCAACTGTAGCATTGTTCTCTTTGTGCGTGTACTCTCCCCCGCTACTGTAGCATTGTTCTCTTTGTGCGGGTATTCTCCCCCGCAACTGTAGCATTGTTCTCTTTGTGTGGGTACTCTCCCCCGCAACAGTAGCATTGTTCTCTTTGTGCGGATACTCTTCCCCGCAACTGTAGCATTGTTCTCTTTGTGCGTGTACTCTCCCCGCAACTGTAGTATTGTTCTCTTTGTGCGGGTACTCTCCCCCGCAACTGTAGCATTGTTCTCTTTGTGTGGGTACTCTCCCCCGCAACTGTAGCATTGTTCTCTTTGTGCGGATACTCTTCCCCGCAACTGTAGCATTGTTCTCTTTGTGTGGGTACTCTCCCCCGCAACTGTAGCATTGTTCTCTTTGTACGGATACTCTTCCCCGCAACTGTAGCATTGTTCTCTTTGTACGGATACTCTTCCCCGCAACTGTAGCATTGTTCTCTTTGTGCGTGTACTCTCCCCCGCAACTGTAGCATTGTTCTCTTTGTGCGGGTACTCACCCCCGCAACTGTAGCATTGTTCTCTTTGCGCGGATACTCTTCCCCGCAACTGTAGCATTGTTCTCTTTGTGCGGATACTCTTCCCCGCAACTGTAGCATTGTTCTCTTTGTGAGGATATTCTTCCCCGCAACTGTAGCATTGTTCTCTTTGTGCGTGTTCTCTCCCCCGCAACTGTAGCATTGTTCTCTTTGTGCGGGTACTCTCCCCCGCAACTGTAGCATTGTTCTCTTTGTGCGGATAATCTTCCCCGCAACTGTAGCATTGTTCTCTTTGTGCGTGTACTCTCCCCCGCAACTGTAGCATTGTTCTCTTTGTGAGGGTACTCTCCTCCGCAACTATAGCATTGTTCTCTTTGTGCGGATACTCTCCCCCGCAACTGTAGCATTGTTCTCTTTGTGCGGATACTCTTCCCCGCAACTGTAGCATTGTTCTCTTTATGCGGATACTCTCCCCCGCAACTGTAGCATTGTTCTCTTTGTGCGTGTACTCTTCCCCGCAACTGTAGCATTGTTCTCTTTGTGCGGATACTCTCCCCCGCAACTGTAGCATTGTTCTCTTTTGTGCGGGTACTCTCCCCCGCAACTGTAACATTGTTCTCTTTGTGTGGGTACTCACCCCCGCAACTGTAGCATTGTTCTCTTTGTGTGGGTACTCTCCCCCGCAACTGTAGCATTGTTCTCTTTGTGAGGGTACTCTCCCCCGCAACTGTAGCATTGTTCTCTTTGTGCGGATACTCTCCCCCGCAACTGTAGCATTGTTCTCTTTGTGCGGATACTCTTCCCCGCAACTGTAGCATTGTTCTCTTTGTGCGGATACTCTCCCCCGCAACTGTAGCATTGTTCTCTTTGTGCGTGTACTCTTCCCCGCAACTGTAGCATTGTTCTCTTTGTGCGGATACTCTCCCCGCAACTGTAGCATTGTTCTCTTTTGTGCGGGTACTCTCCCCCGCAACTGTAACATTGTTCTCTTTGTGTGGGTACTCACCCCCGCAACTGTAGCATTGTTCTCTTTATGCGGATACTCTCCCCCGCAACTGTAGCATTGTTCTCTTTGTGCGTGTACTCTTCCCCGCAACTGTAGCATTGTTCTCTTTGTGCGGATACTCTCCCCCGTAACTGTAGCATTGTTCTCTTTTGTGCGGGTACTCTCCCCCGCAACTGTAACATTGTTCTCTTTGTGTGGGTACTCACCCCCGCAACTGTAGCATTGTTCTCTTTGTGTGGGTACTCTTCCCCGCAACTGTAGCATTGTTCTCTTTGTGAGGGTACTCTCCCCCGCAACTGTAGCTTTGTTCTCTTTGTGCGGATACTCTCCCCCGCAACTGTAGCATTGTTCTCTTTGTGCGGATACTCTTCCCCGCAACTGTAGCATTGTTCTCTTTGTGCGGATACTCTCCCCCGCAACTGCATTGTTCTCTTTGTGCGTGTACTCTTCCCCGCAACTGTAGCATTGTTCTCTTTGTGCGGATACTCTCCCCCGCAACTGTAGCATTGTTCTCTTTTGTGCGGGTACTCTCCCCCGCAACTGTAACATTGTTCTCTTTGTGTGGGTACTCACCCCCGCAACTGTAGCATTGTTCTCTTTGTGTGGGTACTCTCCCCCGCAACTGTAGCATTGTTCTCTTTGTGCGGATACTCATCCCCGCAACTGTAACATTGTTCTCTTTGTGTGGGTACTCTCCCCCGCAACTGTAGCATTGTTCTCTTTGTATGGGTACTCTTCCCCGTAACTGTAGCATTGTTCCCTCTTATTTCTACCTGGTCTGTCTGCCTGCTTTCTAGCATGTTGTCTTTGCATTATATCGACATAATCCTCATAAACGGCTCTCTCTATCTCTTCTGCCTGTTTTACTGTCAGCTCCAGAGATCTTGCAGGACCTTGCAGGATCTTGCGGGATCTTGCTCTCTCTAAAGTCATCTCTTTGTTACGTGCTCTGAGACGCAGTTTCCGCGAGTTACACTTTGTAACTATCTGGGTTTTTATTTCTCTGTCTGTGCTATGACACGTCTGTCTGTGTCATGACACGTCTGTCTGTGTCATGACACGTCTGTCTGTGTCATGACACGTCTGTCTGTGTCATGACATTTGCACGATGCCGCTATTTCTCGTAGCCTCGTACAGTAAACATCAATTGTCTCATCTGCCATTTGCTCACACTTGTGAAATCTGAACATTTCATATTCAGTGTTGACTTGGGGTTTGAAATACACAGTTTTCTGACAGCGGTTACATAATCATTGTTTCCAATTTTATCTGGTATAGTGTCAAATATGTTATTCACTCTCTCTAAGAAGTGAAGTAACCAGGCCCTTTTGTCCGCTGATTCCGTGATTTTTCTGATAACGAGCAGTCGTTCGAATCTCGTCAACCATTTTCCCATCGCTGACCGACGGCAGGCCCTGATATGTCAAATGTAGCAAACTGAGGCAAGGCTATGACTATGGCAAACAAGCATGTTTTATTTCTGACCTCTGTGCCCAGGATGTACGTGGGTAAGGTAGACTACTTGTCCACTGAGCGGTGAGAGGGAGTACAAGTTGTAGTTCAGTCAAGACATTACAATGTGCATTTTGTAAGTAGAGTATGGTGGTCAACTCTATTAAAGACTTTGCTGAAATCAACGAGATTAAAGTTCCGGAGGCGTCGAGTGTGTATTTCCACTCGTGTACCAGCTTGACCAACGCGTGCACAGTGGATGTCCACTCGTGTACCAGCTTGACCAGTGCGTGCACAGTGGATGTCCACTCATGAACCAGCTTTGACCAACGCGTGCACAGTGGATGTCCACTTGTGTACCAGCTTGACCAGTGCGTGCACAGTGGATGTCCACTCGTGTACCAGCTTGACCAGTGCGTGCACAGTGGATGTCCACTCATGTACCAGCTTGACCAGTGCGTGCACAGTGGATATCCACTCGTGTACCAGCTTGACCAGTGCGTGCACAGTGGATGTCCACTCATGTACCAGCTTGACCAGTGCGTGCATAGTGGATGTCCACTCATGTACCAGCTTGACCAGTGCGTGCACAGTGGATGTCCATTCGTGTACCAGCTTGACCAGTGCGTGCACAGTGGATGTCCACTCATGTACCAGCTTGACCAGTGCGTGCACAGTGGATGTCCACTCATGTACCAGCTTGACCAGTGCGTGCACAGTGGATGTCCACTCATGTACCAGCTTGACCAACGCGTGCACAGTGGATGTCCATTCGTGTACCAGCTTGACCAGTTCGTGCACAGTGGATGTCCACTCATGTACCAGCTTGACCAGTGCGTGCACAGTGGATGTCCACTCATGTACCAGCTTGACCAGTGCGTGCACAATGGATGTCCACTCATATACCAGCTTGACCAGTGCGTGCACAGTGGATGTCCACTCATGTACCAGCTTGACCAATGCGTGCTCAGTGGATGTCCTCTCATGTACCAGCTTGACCAGTGCGTGCACAGTGGATGTCCACTCATGTACCAGCTTGACCAGTGCGTGCACAGTGGATGTCCACTCATGTACCAGCTTGACCAACGCGTGCTCAGTGGATGTCCACTCGTGTAGCAGCTTGACCAATGCGTGCACAGTGGATGTCCACCCTATGTACCAGCTTGACCAACGCGTGCACAGTGGATGTCCACTCATGTACCAGCTTGACCAACGCGTGCTCAGTGGATGTCCACTCGTGTACCAGCTTGACCAACGCGTGCACAGTGGATGTTCCCTTTATTGACCCATGTTGTTTACGGTCGATCTGATCGCTGGCAACGTCCGTTATTCAAGCGCAAATGAATTTCTCGAGGCACTTCGACAAGACCGTGAGAGAAATTGATCGTAAGTCTTTGTGGATGAGCGTCGGTGGCCTCACTCTGGAGATGTTCCAAGTGTCTGGTCTACTTGTGCCTGATCTACTTGTGCCTGGTCTACTTGTGCCTGATCTACTTGTGCCTGGTCTACTTGTGCCTGATCTACTTGTGCCTGGTCTACTTGTGCCTGGTCTACTTGTGCCTGGTCTACTTGTGCCTGATCTACTTGTGCCTGATCTACTTGTGCCTGGTTACCGACAGAAACTGCTTTATTTCGTATCACGAAAAGCAGTCACCAGCAGTGTCTGAACTCGCTCGGTCTGAACTCGCTCGGTCTGAACTCGCTCGGTCTGAACTCGATTAGTTGACTCTCAGCTAATATTATGTAATATATCAGTTACATTTACATTTTATATGTTGTTTAGACATTAAATATATAAGAAGCAATAAAACAGCAGCAACTTAAGCCTTATTTCATGTTTTGACATATGACATATGTTCATGTATTTGTCCATTCACTACCGATGTAGCGTGTGTACAACATAATGAAAAAGTAGGTAAAGTTGGTCATATATGGATTTTGACAATGGGAATAATTTTTAGATCTTTCGGGGGCATCCGTGAACTCTAGTTTATAACTTATCAGTCATGAGTCACATTTTATAAGTGCGTGCAAAAACGAAACAATGAAATAATTCTAAACTTGATTTGCATTGAAACAATTCACACAATAAAAATTAATAAAGCGGAATTCATATTTAACACTGTGTTCGTTCCGTATAACACCGTCACCGGCTTTCGCGTGTCGGACCTGTCGGTACAACTGTCGAGGAGGGGAAGTTCGCCTCGGCCTCGTCGCGCCAGAACGGACCAGCGCCCGACGACGTTTACTGCCCGTTAACTGCTTTTCAATAGCCTCGATTATCCCAGCTCCGTGGTGTGGCGCCACCGTATGTCGCACACACCAGAGCCTAGAATCAGAGAGTAGGTTCCATTGTGACGCTTCCCGGATGCACACCTATATTCTGGGTGCTTATATAATTTGGGGGGCCATGCCTCAGTTAGACTTTCTGGTGTGTTATAGACGAATGTAGGGCACAGTAATTTTAGATATGTGTAATTATAAAAAAATCATATCATCTGACATGACTGCATTTGAGCCAGGCACATTGGCAAGTTTGCTGGTAGAACATGTTGGCAATGTAACTGTGGATTTTTATATGATTACAATAGGCGGAAGGATTTTTGGCAATTTTTTCGCCACAAGGCACGTGTGCGTAGTAATTCATGCAGAGATTGGTTAAAAATGTACGGGTATGGCACGTTCAGGCATTTTAAATGAGTTAGAAGTACGAGACTTTGACTAAACTCGATCGATGATGAAAACGGCAGGTCATTTTTTATGGTCCCGTTTTCTTAAAATCGTGCAAAACATTAACATGGTCGCCAGTGGGAAACGTAACACTAGGCTGAATCCTTGGCTGTCGTCCGGGAATTTGGTTAACTCATCAAATAAATGTAAATTTGTATCACTTTATATGATGCATTCGAATGAACTTTAAACTTTGATTATATTGACATAATTGTCCCACTGAAGAGTTAAATCATGCAAAATAATTGTACAGTGTTGAATCTCGATAATGACGTTGATTGGCTGCTTGCTCTTCACAGTAACGCTTACACAAAATGGAGTCGGTAACAGTCAAACCGGATGAGCGATACTAATTGTTCAGCACACAGCAACGGGTTTGCAGCCAGACTCTGTTCGCGAAGAGTTAACAAAGGCGAGCGAGAGTTCAGCTAAACGAGATTAGACTGCCTACATTAGTGCAATTCGTGGGAAACTCACAAACATGATTTTGTGATATTAAAACCTGTAAACAAACCACATAAATTAAACACGTGTATCAACCATGTTTAAGGATGTCAACCATGTTTAAGGATGTTCAGTACATTCTCCAACAGATGTCAACCATGCCGTTAAGTACATTCTCCAACAGATGTCAACCATGCCGTTCAGTACATTCTCCAACAGATGTCAACCATGCCGTTCAGTACATTCTCCAACAGATGTCAACCATGCCGTTCAGTACATTCTCCAACAGATGTCAACCATGCCGTTAAGTACATTCTCCAACAGATGTCAACCATGCCGCTCAGTACATTCTCCAACAGATGTCAACCATGCCGTTAAGTACATTCTCCAACAGATGTCAACCATGACGTTAAGTACATTCTCCAACAGATGTCAACCATGCCGTTAAGTACATTCTCCAACAGATGTCAACCATGCCGTTCAGTACATTCTCCAACAGATGTCAACCATGCCGTTCAGTACATTCTCCAACAGATGTCAACCATGACGTTAAGTACATTCTCCAACAGATGTCAACCATGCCGTTAAGTACATTCTCCAACAGATGTCAACCATGACGTTAAGTACATTCTCCAACAGATGTCAACCATGACGTTAAGTACATTCTCCAACAGATGTCAACCATGCCGTTCAGTACATTCTCCAACAGATGTCAACCATGCCGTTAAGTACATTCTCCAACAGATGTCAACCATGACGTTAAGTACATTCTCCAACAGATGTCAACCATGCCGTTCAGTACATTCTCCAACAGATGTCAACCATGCCGTTCAGTACATTCTCCAACAGATGTCAACCATGACGTTAAGTACATTCTCCAACAGATGTCAACCATGCCGTTCAGTACATTCTCCAACAGATGTCAACCATGCCGTTCAGTACATTCTCCAACAGATGTCAACCATGACGTTAAGTACATTCTCCAACAGATGTCAACCATGCCGTTCAGTACATTCTCCAACAGATGTCAACCATGCCGTTCAGTACATTCTCCAACAGATGTCAACCATGCCGTTCAGTACATTCTCCAACAGATGTCAACCATGCCGTTAAGTACATTCTCCAACAGATGTCAACCATGCCGTTAAGTACATTCTCCAACAGATGTCAACCATGCCGTTCAGTACATTCTCCAACAGATGTCAACCATGACGTTAAGTACATTCTCCAACAGATGTCAACCATGCCGTTCAGTACATTCTCCAACAGATGTCAACCATGACGTTAAGTACATTCTCCAACAGATGTCAACCATGCCGTTAAGTACATTCTCCAACAGATGTCAACCATGCCGTTCAGTACATTCTCCAACAGATGTCAACCATGACGTTAAGTACATTCTCCAACAGATGTCAACCATGCCGTTCAGTACATTCTCCAACAGAGGTCGATCATTTCTTGTGTAATAATGTAATAACCTTGGACACAGTTTATTGTGGTCAGGCTTTCACGGGAACACGTGATGGACAAAATTATGTTCACCTCCGCATGCAATGAGAGCATAATATTCGTCCCGAAACATTCAAATTAAACAAATAACGATCAAAGTATATAAATATATATATATATATATATATATATATATATATATATATATATATATACCTATATATATATATATATATGTGTGTGTGTGTGTGTGTGTGTGTGTGTGTGTGTGTGTGTGTGTGTGTGTGTGTGTGTGTGTGTGTGTGTGTGTGTGTGTGTGTGTGTGTGTGTGTGTGTGTGTGTGTGTGTGTGTGTGTGTGTGTGTGTGTGTGTGTGTGTGTGTGTGTGTGTGTGTGTGTGTGTGTGTGTGTGTGTGTGTGTGTGTGTGTGTGTGTGTGTGTGTGTGTGTGTGTGTGTGTGTGTGTGTGTGTGTGTGTGTGTGTATTGTTAATGTGGCTGGGCAGTCAGTATGTTAGACACTATATAACATGATTTTACGACACAACAATCAGAATGTGTGCCTTCAATAGCAAGACAAACATTAGGGTGCGTCATGGGTAGGACGTGTCAAAGTGAGTCGCGTCACTTATAAATTATTACCGGTTCTTTCGCACCGCTGTGTCTGCCCCGCCCGCCGCCCGATGGCGCTGTCGACACTTGCATGCCGGCGCAATCAATGGATAATTGAATCGTTCGAGGCTGTATTCATTGTCGGTCCTCGGAGGGCGGCCAGTGCAGTACACGACTCCATAAGCCACGCCGCACACCGCTGTAGAACCCCAGTCGGTCCGTGAAGTCCTGGCGGATACTGCTGTCTATTGACCGCTTAGCAGACAGCTGTTGTTTTCGCGAACGGAGTCGACGGTCTTTAACCTTTCACAACAGACTCGTTGGTTCGTCGTTGGTCGCGAAGCAATCGTAATTGTGCGGAAACTTTCGAGGCAGTCTCCTCGCTGTTGTCCGTTGGCGGAACGTTCAACTCGAATCGCGATCTTAACAACGGAAAGCATCAACATGTGGGAAGACGCAAGGAGGACGTGGTTGACCCAGGGAGTCCCATCCAGGTGTGCTATCGGGCTCTTCCTCGGGTGCATAACCGCCATATGGGACAACAACTCGAAAGGTGAGTTCATCATTGTCAAATGTTCGCCTGGCGAATACGGTGAACGCCGTTTTAGAAAGAAAAAATGACCTATGTGTCCGATTCGGGGAAACTACGTCTCCGGTCTTCTGAAGTTGACTTGGCGAGGTAACTTAATGTATTTGCACGTCTAGTTTCAGCTGTTTGACGGAAGGTAAGTTTTGCAGGTCTCAGACGCGACACCGAGATGAGATGTCGCAGCACGTGTGACGTGTCTACCCTGGAACGGTGATTCTGAGACACCGTGGTCAGACGACGACACCGACCTCGGAAAAGACCTTTTGTTTCACGTTGGTTTATGACAGTCCCCTAAAACTGTGACAGCGCAAAGTTGTCACATTGTGTAAAGATTAGCTGCTTGGATAACTTGTGTAACGTTGGAACACCACATAATTCTGAATATTCCCTTTCATGGTTGAGTGTTATTATACAGAAGTACAGAAGTAATATATAAAAGGATCTGAAGTTATACAATTCAGCAAATCTTCGTTGGATTTCCTGAATACTGAGAGTCAACATATTTTCGGATGACATCGTAGTCAAATTGCAGAGATTGTATTGGCAAGAGCGTAACGCGTGTGCATTTAATGGGAGCCTTCTGTTGAAGTTACGGGTGTGCGTGAATTGTCATGGAATAGAAACCACGTCTCAGTATAATGGTCTCACACGACCCCATGGTAGGGGTATGCATGGTAGGGGTATGCATGCCGACATGTATAATTCACGCGAAGTAACATAGGGCAGACTACTGTAACATGCTGATATATATTATATCCTAAACTGACTAATGGAATTCCATTCGACGTTTTATTAGGGACCGTACGACGGTTCGGGTATATTCCTATTTATAATAATGTATTCATTTTGTCGACATTCTACAGTCTGTCTTGTTGAATCTTGGTTAACTTTGCCGTAATCCGTTTTGTTCTCCGTGATGGCGTCTCGTCATCAGCTGAAGCTGAAGTGAAAACGTCGAATCAGGGAAGATATGATAATCAAGTAAGAGACAATTGCCAATGATAGTGAAACCGCTATTTAATATTTCGAGGTGTTTGTGCGTGCGTGCGTGCGTGCGTGCGTGCGTGCGTACGTGCGAGCGTGCGTGCGTGCGTGCTCGTGAAACACTACAGTAATTACAAAACTACAATACAACTGATTATTAATTGCACAAACTATAATGTTATATTATTTTTACATTTATCTCATTGAATTTAACGCCAGAACGGTTTTAACGATTCTCACTGCAGTTAGGATTTGTGTATTTTCGGGTCTTCGTTGCGGCCTCTTCTCGTCCGCCCTCGGCAACGATCCTGGCGTGAAATATGCAATGGCGCAGTTTACTCTAATTTCCGCAGCAATGCACTCTGTGTGTGCGTCGCTCGCTGCCGCCGTTAATGCGAGCGACGGGAACAAACCACGATAATTCCAATGATGGCATCAACAGCCGATTAGCACGCGGTTCGTTTGACGACTTGATTAACAAGTGTGGACTCGGACTTGGGATGCTAACTACGACGCGTTGTCGCACGAGAGAATCGTGTCATGCGGCCCAGCACGCGCTGTCATCACGTGTCGCGTGTCAACAACGGCAGTCATGATAAAACTGTTGCTTATTTTGTGACGGGTGATTTTTGTGGTCACATCATCAGACAAGAAGGATGGGAACATGACATGTGATGATCTGGTCAGAATAACACAACGCAGCCAGCCGTGACGATCCAAGATATCACGGACCTTCCGAGAAATGGTCATTTATTGAAGACTACGACACTTAAGCAACGCACAGAATTAACAATACCTAGTGATTAGTTGGCACAGTAAGAAGATAGGAATGTATTAGTACAGGGAAAACGTAGGAAGGAATCATTATCATCCATCCACCATTCCATCATATCGGCCACAGGACTCGACCATCATTTCCGTTTTCACAAGTTCCCTTTGACAGTTAACAAATGACAAAGCTGGTCTGCGTTGACTTGTTCTTCCATGGGTTGGTTGCCACAGAGTCTATAGCAGAGCCCAGCAAATATCTGTCTCCTTACACGGAAACATAATGTCAGTTAATTAAAACAGGGAATTAGCAATGACCGAGTCTTACAACTGGTGGAAACACGGCAGTGCTGCGGTCAAGCACGCTAACTGGACTCCATAGCTTCATTGTTTCGACACAACCGTTCCTACGGGGCTTACCATCCATTGTACAGATGGACAGCTTATTTCCCAATTTGAAGACAATTTATCGTGGGTGGGCAACATCTGGTGGGTATTTCCCACATAAACTCAATTATTGTTAGTAGTCGCAACAAGGACATTATTCACTTGGTGACAGCAGAAACGTCCAGCGTTTGCTGGCACAGAGCGTCGTGAATGTCACGTCCATAATAGGACAAGTAAAACACAATACAACAATGGGAAGTGTCTTTACATGCCCGTAGCCGAAGGGGTCGAGGGGTTGAGGGGCCGGGGGGGGGGCTAGGGGATCGAGGGGTTGTCCGATTAACGGATCTGCTCTGGCGAGAAAAGAAGATTTATTTTACAGAAATCCATGATATCGTTGTTGACTTTCCACGGTTATGAGTGAGTAGATATAATTCTGCGCACATCACAATCCCGGCAGCCGCCTAAGGACTGTGTAGTGATGGTATCGGTTGAACGTTATAGACGAGTCAGAACATGCTTCACCAGACAATTCAATAACACAACATGACGTGTTTGTTTTGAAAATACCATTGACGATGTGCTATGAGAACAGCTACTTAACATTTCTAATCAGACGTATAAAAAGGGTGAAGTGATGACATAATTTACCCAAAGGTCAAAGTTCCTAACTGTTAGTGTCATTAATTGTTGGCTAATTGTCACTCGAAGATATTCGGCTAATTCTCACTGTCATAAATTTGAAATGCGTGACCATTAATTTGTTTTAATACCTCTGCATTGCAACATTTTATTGAGAAACAGCAAACAAAATAGCTGCGAATTTGCTATTGTGTGGACGTGACTGAAATTGTCAATTTGTCGCATTTAGCAATGTTCTCCGCGACGTTAACCACAACTCTGATACTCCGACATATATCCCAAGAAAGAGAGCAACAAGGTGATACCTGGTTGGAACGAACATGTACAGACTCAACCCGATACTTCTTGTTCTGACATGATATTTGGGTGCAATGTGGTAGGCCACATAATGGTGAAGTAGCCGATATCATGAGGCGTACTCGATCCAGGTATCACTACACTGTAAGATATGTAATAAAGAATAGAATGGCTGAAGCTATTAGTGAAGGTAATGATCGTAACTTATGGAAAGAGGTGCATAGCTTGAACAAACCTTGTCATTTTCTGCCAAATTTTATTGATGGCTACATTGGTTCAGAAGATATTGCTGACTTATGTCCTCAAAGTTTGAACAATTGTACGATCCTGTTGGATTTGGTGAAGATAATATGCACTTATTAAAAAGTAGAATTGACAATATTGTTATTAATATGTGCAAGAAAATGCATGTATATGAAAATTATGATAATGACTATGATCACAACTGCCATCAGCGATATGGTATTGATATTGATGATCTTAGAAATGTGTAAATTGCATGAAACATGGTAAAAAAAGAAGAAAATGGCATATTTTCTAAACATATTATACGTGGTACTGAATAACTGTTTAAAGCATTGACCCTGCTCTACAATGACATGCTTATTCATAGTGTATCCCCAAGTGATTTACTGATAGGTACTATGGTGCCACTTCAGAAAGATAAAAGGAAGGCTCATCATAGCTGTGATAACCATAGGGCGTTGACCTTAGGCAGCATCATTGGTAAACTTTATGAAGCCATTGTAATCAAACAACAAACTGGAGTTTTTGATACATTAAATTTGCACTTTGGGTTTAAAGATGGGTTGTCTACAACAATGTGTACATTTATGGTAAATGAAACCATTTCACATTACGTAAATAATGGTAGTACTGTGCTTGTGTTATTGTTTGATGCTTCTAAAGCACTGTCTGCTGTTTCAAAAAACTAATTAACAAGGGTAGGTGCCCATCAATTGTGAGACTACTCCACATCACATGCGTACAAACCAGAAACCACAGGTTAGGTGGAATGATGTAATGTCAAACCGATTTCTTGCGAAGAATGATGTTCGCCAAGGAGGTATTATGTCGCCACTTCTATTTGGAATATACATGGATGGGCTGTTGGATGAGTTAACAGACCTTGGTATTGGCTGTTTTATTGGGCAACATTTCTGCGGAGCTGCAGGATATGCAGATGATATTATATTACTATATCCTACTAGTTCTGGGTTGCAAAAAATTATTGAGGTATGTAAAAATATGCCAAACTACATGAAGTGCTGTTTACTGGGTCAAAAAGCAAAATGTTTGTGTACAACAAGAAGGATGCTAATCTGCATTTTTAAATAAATGGTACGGATGTTTGTATATGTGAGAAAAACAATACATATGGGAAATGAACTTAACACAACCAACAAGTATACAATGGTGTTTGATAATATCAAGAAATTTAATTTTACTGTAAATAGATTTATGTCTGAGTTTGGTTCACTTTAAACTGTCGTCAAAAACAAATTATGGCCATTGTGCCATGACAGTGTTAACAAGTGGCCTAATGCATTGCGTAAGGTATGGAAGCTACCATATGCTTCCCACAGAGATTTAGTACCATTAATTGCTGAATGTGTACCTTTAGATGTTGCTTTGGTATTTAGGTTTACACAGTTTTACATAAAAGTAGCCTTGTCAGACAACATGGTTGTTAATTATGTAGCAACTACAATGACATTTGTCTAGGTCCAGAATGTAAGACACATTATGTCCAAATATAACGTGACACACCATGAACTATTGCATATGTCTGTGGGTGCTATGAAGTAAAAATGTAAAGAAATGTGGACTATCAATGTAAATGCTACATACTATGACTACACAAATGTGATTTGTGAATTGGTGGTACTGAGGAATTGTAACAATGACGCTGCCTTAAATAAGGAAGAATGTAATACTGTGATTTCATATCTAAGCACAATATAATTTGTTTTCTAACTGCTGTTTCTTATATGGAACTTTATGATTTGTTTAATATTTACATGTTTGTGGTATGGTAATAACTAATAATAATAGTTGTAATATTATAACAACTTACTTCTGGGTGTCTCACTTTAAAATGTTTCGCCGGAAATTTTTTTTTAAATTTGAATATTAAATAAATATCAGGTCAACTTTGTCGTTCGGAATCGACAACATATTTATATTTTGGTGTTGCGATGTCTTATGTTGCAACACGCAAAACAGTATTTAGGGATCTAAATTCTGCAGCGGCAAACGACCTAGTCACAAGACCTGGTCGTCAGTTGGCAGGCAATTCATCATCGGCCAGCTTTATTGCGAAACGAATGATCTGCCGGGATTATCGCTGAGCAACCTCGGCCACTTCATGTCTGTCGCTTTCCGTGTCAAGTTTATTAATCCTGTCGAGGACCGCTCCACGAGTCACAGCGTCCGTCGCCTTACGCGAGGAATCTCCTCGTAGCTGACTTCCCGCCCGCCCGCCCGCCCGCCCGCCCGCCCGCCCGCCCGCCCGCCCGCCCGCCCGCCCGCCCGCCCGCCCGCCCGCCCGCCCGCCCGCCCGCCCGCCCGCCCGCCCGCCCGCCCGCCCGCCCGCCCGCCCGCCCGCCCGCCCGCCCGCCCGCCCGCCCGCCCGCCCGCCCGCCCGCCCGCCCGCCCGCCCGCCCGCCCGCCCGCCCGCCCGCCCGCCCGCCCGCCCGCCCGCCCGCCCGCCCGCCCGCCCGCCCGCCCGCCCGCCCGCCCGCCCGCCCGCCCGCCCGCCCGCCCGCCCGCCCGCCCGCCCGCCCGCCCGCCCGCCCGCCCGCCCGCCCGCCCGCCCGCCCGCCCGCCCGCCCGCCCGCCCGCCCGCCCGCCCGCCCGCCCGCCCGCCCGCCCGCCCGCCCGCCCGCCCGCCCGCCCGCCCGCCCGCCCGCCCGCCCGCCCGCCCGCCCGCCCGCCCGCCCGCCCGCCCGCCCGCCCGCCCGCCCGCCCGCACGCCCGCCCGCCCGCCCGCCCGCCCGCCCGCCCGCCCGCCCGCCCGCCCGCCCGCCCGCCCGCCCGCCCGCCCGCCCGCCCGCCCGCCCGCCCGCCCGCCCGCCCGCCCGCCCGCCCGCCCGCCCGCCCGCCCGCCCGCCCGCCCGCCCGCCCGCCCGCCCGCCCGCCCGCCCGCCCGCCCGCCCCTAAAATGCCAATTTAAAGATACAGTATTATCATACTTTACTACGATTACGCTTAAAACTTCATCCTCGACTGATGTAGCCTATCGCAAATCCGATTCGTTGATGTCCAGTTATGTGGTGTGTGAATGGTTTATGTAACATCCGCAGTCGATTTAATAACAGAAATGCCCATTTTTTTCTAATCAATAAATTGTTTCAAACTTTAGTCAGTGTGACATCCACCCTCTCACCGATCACATGACAAAGTAAAAAAATCACCAAGGGTGAAATTCGTGAGTTTTCAGCGTTTCCATTTTCACTTCACTTAAGGTTTGACCAAAATAAAGGGCGAAACTTGTGAAACATAGTCGAGTCGTAAAAGAGCTGGTCGTTACTGTCTGAGTAACAGGATCATCTCTTGCTTTTTCTGCTAAAGTGCTATATTTTTGACACGACACCTTTTGGTTTGTGATTCGATAGCTGCCAGGTTCCAACTAAAACAATTAGATTCGAGACCAGTGTAAATAGACATCTTTCGACATCTTTCGACAGCGCTGACTGCTAACGCGCGCAACCGTTAATTTGCATTAGTCCGTGCGCGAATATGATCGGCTTTCCAATCAAGACATTTTCTTGGTTCCTTGAACGTGTACAATTTTCTCATTAGCTGCAGCAACGCATTAAACGAACGCGATCACGTGGCGCCTTAATGAGTTCTGCGTATGTCAGGCGGGTGTCCGTAATATGGGTAATTACGTATCTATGAGATAGGCCTTTCATTTTCGACCGATGCTCTCGAGACGTAACCCAGCTGTCCAACGGGCAAATAGTCGTTTACACCTCGGGAGACGTCCTGGGAACGCTCTAGCTATATGCCATACATAAGCAGAATGTTTAATTTGACCCACCCCCGCAAACAAAGCAACAAAATATGCCGTGATACCCCAAATAGGGCTATCACGGTTTGTCATTACGGCCAATCAAAGGATTCTGTCAAACATTACAATCCAACTGAAGAATGAACATAATCTTAATATATCCACCAGAGCCAGCTATCATCTGGAAAAAGTACGTATCACAATGACCAAATAAATGTCATTCAATGGGATAATCTTACGCCAACTAATGTCAATAATGTATTTCAAGCTGTGTAATCTTTGTTGAATATTAGTTTACCTCCAGAGTACAACTAATCGTAGCTGACCCCGTGATATCCGTGCACAGTTGTCTTAGAAACGTAGAAATACCACGAACTGTTTATGTCGGTGTGTGATAAATTCTACGTGTTATATTCGTGGCGCCATTATAAAACATCA
This sequence comes from Lamellibrachia columna, assembly GCA_963662155.1. NCBI lineage: Eukaryota > Metazoa > Annelida > Polychaeta > Sabellida > Siboglinidae > Lamellibrachia > Lamellibrachia columna. The sequence goes on from OY759273.1 coordinate 2,192,707, forward strand.
ATAAGGCTGTATCCACTCAATGCAGTAATCTCTTAATTGCCCGTCGTTGTACTACAATCTCTGTCTATTTGGACTGAAGATAAAACGAATTTCCGTTTAACTGATAGCATTCCCAAGGGAACTAATATTTTACGCATAAGACGTATCATAATCCGACTATTTTCTGTTACGAACTGGGACAGAATTGTGTGTGTACGTAACGTTGTGAACGTCACTTCCCAAGGATCATTTCTATTGTTTTATTTTTGCGTTTCCCTTATTCTAACTGGACCACACTAGAACCTATCTTCACATTCCATCGTTGATCAGCCTCGCCCATTGGTGCTTTTGTTCAATCTGTATGTTCTCATCTTCACATTCCATCGTTGATCAGCCTCGCCCATTGGTGCTTTTGTTCAATCTGTATGTTCTCTGTCTTCACATTCCATCGTTGATCAGCCTCGCCCATTGGTGCTTTTGTTCAATCTGTAAGTTCTCATCTTCACATTCCATCGTTGATCAGCATCGCCCATTGGTGCTTTTGTTCAATCTGTATGTTCTCATCTTCACATTCCATCGTTGATCAGCCTCGACCATTGGTGCTTTTGTTCAATCTGTATGTTCTCTGTCTTCACATTCCATCGTTGATCAGCATCGCCCATTGATGCTTTTGTTCAATCTGTATGTTCTCATCTTCACATTCCATCGTTGATCAGCCTCGCCCATTGGTGCTTTTGTTCAATCTGTATGTTTTCTGTCTTCACATTCCATCGTTGATCAGCATCGCCCATTGGTGCTTTTGTTCAATCTGTATGTTCTCTGTCTTCACATTCCATCGTTGATCAGCATCGCCCATTGGTGCTTTTGTTCAATCTGTATGTTCTCATCTTCACATTCCATCGTTGATCAGCCTCGCCCATTGGTGCTTTTGTTCAATCTGTATGTTTTCTGTCTTCACATTCCATCGTTGATCAGCATCGCCCATTGGTGCTTTTGTTCAATCTGTATGTTCTCATCTTCACATTCCATCGTTGATCAGCCTCGACCATTGGTGATTTTGTTCAATCTGTATGTTCTCGTTCTTCACATTCCATCGTTGATCAGCCTCGACCATTGGTGATTTTGTTCAATCTGTATGTTCTCGGTCTTCACATTCCATCGTTGATCAGCCTCGCCCATTGGTGCTTTTGTTCAATCTGTATGTTCTCATCTTCACATTCCATCGTTGATCAGCCTCGCCCATTGGTGCTTTTGTTCAATCTGTATGTTCTCATCTTCACATTCCATCGTTGATCAGCCTCGCCCATTGGTGCTTTTGTTCAATCTGTATGTTCTCATCTTCACATTCCATCGTTGATCAGCCTCGCCCATTGGTGCTTTTGTTCAATCTGTATGTTTTCTGTCTTCACATTCCATCGTTGATCAGCATCGCCCATTGGTGCTTTTGTTCAATCTGTATGTTCTCATCTTCACATTCCATCGTTGATCAGCCTCGACCATTGGTGATTTTGTTCAATCTGTATGTTCTCGGTCTTCACATTCCATCGTTGATCAGCCTCGCCCGTTGGTGCTTTTGTTCAATCTGTATGTTCTCATCTTCACATTCCATCGTTGATCAGCCTCGCCCATTGGTGCTTTTGTTCAGTCTGTATGTTCTCTATACTGAGTCAGTTTCAACACTAAAGGTAAACACGTAAGCTCTTGTGCATCGCGGTATCCAGTCCTTAGGACTTCTCAATATGCTACACAGGTCACCCCTGACGGACCTGTTCCGGTACACTTCACCCCTGACGGACCTGTTCCGGTACACTTCACCCCTGACGGACCTGTTCCGGTACACTTCACCCCTGACGGACCTGTTCCGGTACACTTCACCCCTGACGGACCTGTTCCGGTACACTTCACCCCTGACGGACCTGTTCCGGTACACTTCACCCCCTGACGGACCTGTTCCGGTACACTTCACCTCTGGCAGACCTGTTCATGTTAAGACCAACTCGACTTCTTTGGGAAGCATTCGGCCACGTTGCAATTACTGCGCGAAGATTATTATATCACACATATCGACCACTGTTTACAACCAGGTACTCATCCAGCTGAATGATCCGAAGCAACGTGGATTGACCTAAATTGCCCAGGCTTCGAAACGGCAGCAGGATAATTCAAACCCCGGTCTTGTCGAATGACAGTCAGACGGTCCCACCGTTACACTCGTTCAACCCTTACGTTACACTCGTACAACCCTTACGTTACACTCGTACAACCCTTACGTTACACTCGTTCAACCCTTACGTTACACTCGTTCAACCCTTACGTTACACTCGTTCAACCCTTACATTACACTCGTTCAACCCTTACGTTACACTCGTTCAACCCTTACGTTACACTCGTACAACCCTTACGTTACACTCGTTCAACCCTTACACATTCTGACCGAGATTGGAGTCCGTGATAGCCTGTCTTGTTTGCTGCCTGACGGCCAGATTTATATTTGATTTCAGAATATCTACCGTTTATTTATGACAGAAACGGTAGTGAACTAATGCTATTAAGTTGACACATGCAACTCAAACATAGTTCGTGTCAGAATTAATGTCAACGCACATTGACGCAGGTTCCTAATTAACGTCAGCATGAGCGCGCTGACAGAGTGACTGTAATGTTTACGTCCACGGGCGCTGTTTAATCGGGATCGCACAGAGGTAACGCAGATTCCCATATTAACCGGGGACAGTATATATTCGTAAATAATCCATCAAACAGGAATCATTTAATGGCACAAGCTCTAAAGAGGATAACAATTGTGGTGCGTGTGCGTTTTTGTGCGTGCGTGTGTGTGTGTGCGTGTGTGTGTGTGTGTGTGTGTGTGTGTGCGTGCGTGCGTGCGTGCGTGCGTGCGTGCGTGCGTGTGCGTGCGTGCGTGCGTGCGTGCGCGTGCGTGTGCGCGTGCGCGTGCGCGTGCGCGTGCGCGTGCGCGTGCGCGTGCGCGTGCGTGTGCGTGTGCGTGTGCGTGTGCGTGTGCGTGCGCGTGCGAGTGCGTGTGCGTGTGCGTGTGCGTGTGCGTGTGCGTGTGCGTGCGAGTGCGTGTGCGTGTGCGTGTGCGTGTGCGTGTGTGCGTGTGGATGATGAGCTGGTGGGTGCGTGAGCCACAGACCGACTGAGCTGCAGAGCGACCGAGCTACCGAGGTATTGAATGAGTGAATGACTGACAGAGTGAGTAACTGAGTCAGTCAGTGAGAATACGATTGTGCGTGCTTGCGCCGACGTTCAACTAGTCAGGCGGTGTGATCGCGCCGACTGTGTAGATCGCGAAACGATGGACGCCATTGACAAGCGGTTGTAGCAGGCACGACGACGGTCGCTGGGGTTCGTGGCTGACTGCACGCCGCGCGGGAATAGGCTGGGATTAGTCCCATGGAAACATCGAAGCAACGAAGCCGGCATATTACAAATACCTCGTCCTCCTGGGATGTCGGTGCTGCTCGTCTTCTCACAATCTTTCTGTTAGGTCAAAACGGAGGTTAATCTCTAACCGGAGTCATGTTTGGATCCATTGTTACGCATAACGATCTAATACTTCTCAGGTCAGACCGTTATTTTACTTCTGAGTTGATGCTATAAGAACGAAGTGGCAGTGATTATCAGGAGGTACTCCCTTGCAAGGTTTTATTCCACCCTCAAAAAAATAATCATGAACACGGAACAGGGCATATTTGCAAACTACGACAACAGCCAACGGACTTAAATGTCGTCTGGTTCGTATGTGACGTAGGCACGTGACTTGCGTAACGACATACCCATCTTTTGCTTGGGTGATAGAGACCCTATGGCTACAACCAGGAGTTCTATACGTTCGTAGTTACGATAAATGTAAAAATTGTGTATAGGATATGATTTACTGCGGGATAGATCTTTAGTATTTTAGTGAATTATATTACTGTTTCGTTGTACTGTGACATCATTGCTATAAAATGACAGTTATTGCACGTGTTTGGCCAACTGTGTTGTGGTGCAATGTGGGTTGCGCAGGGATCGGCAAAAAATCGGAAATGTATCAATGTTTTGGGTGCACATTGAGGGTGATCAGGTTCGCAAAAATACGAAAGAGAGTTACCAAAGTGCAGTGAAGATCAAGTTGTCACCTGCTGTAGCACTGTGTTGGTGTTGATTCGATGTAGAGGCTGTGTATAGATGACTGAATCGACCACGAAGACGATTCGGGCCAAAGTTAAACATTTTCAGCTCGAATGCCTGAATTGAACAGCGACATCTTAATGTTGTGCTTGGAACATGTGCGATTAATTTATCTTCCTTTGGTCGTAGACAAATGAAATACAGTGATTTTGATGTGACAGTTTCTTTGTTATTTCATAATGATCGGCTATTTGATTTTCCTACCTGATAATAACATTATCAATATTAATACTTGTCATTATAAGAATACTATTTATTTAAGGAATGGAATAACCATGACAGGGCGGCACTATAAGCAGTGGGCGACTTTACTCCTTTATAAATGGAACTTCAAGGAACATGATATATAATGAATGACGCGGATGGTATAACAAGGCCATTGACGTTTTAAACAACATAGACTTGCTAACACAAACAACAGGTTATCCTGTTTAATAAACATACCAAAAATAAACTAGGCCCGACACAGTCGCACAGTCCGGAGAATGACAGCGATAACAAAGCGATAGTGACAATGAGGGCATCGCGGATTATCCATGTCGCCGCCAAAACAATCAATCGTGTGATCTGCGACGGCGTTCGATGGTGCCGACGCCAGCCTTGACAGCTACGTCATCCAGGCGCCCGATACGATCGCCCGCCGACGTTCTGCCGACGTTCTGCCGCTGGTCCTGGTGCTCAACAAGTGCGTCGATCTTTTCAAGGATTGCAACGTTTGTAGTGAATCATTTCGATAATCACGAATTGCAGGAGCCACCAACGATCCGGGTAACGACCAGATTAATAGTCAATTGTTGCAGGCAGCGTAGAGTAGCATGATACGCATGTTCCCGCAACAAATCATACACATTTTGCTAATGTGTCGACCTTTTCTAAACGCCCATGGATCTAGAAAACTACTCTGTAATGTAGATCTGCACTGCGGTTACACAATGTTGGATGACAAACAACACGTTAAAATGGAATGTGGGCAAGTCATAATACATTGCGTAATTCCCCCTGAACCATTTTTAAAAGTTACACTCGTTTCATATGTACAAAATTTTAGCGTGTTTCTCCCTACGCCCAAAGCAGTTAATACAACGGTGACGCATTTTGTCAGAAATGCAACTTCCACCTAAAACCATTGACGTCTTAGAAATATAATCCATACACAGCCGTATCAAGTCCATGAACCCTAATGAGCTATCTTTTGTATGTGGCAGACTTGTTCGTCTGAAAACAATCTGGTTTATCTAGGAAGTATTCAGCCACCATGCAAGTAAATAACAAAAGATACTCGTTAGCGTCGTCCCATCACAGTCCGCCCCGGCACTGGTTTAGACAGCTGGGCGCTGGAGAGAACAAACCTAGGCTTCAAACGTTCACAACATTGGCAATAACACTGCAATCAGAGGCGGCGTAGTCGTGTGGATCAACGTAACTCAATATCCACACTGCCACGCGCCTTTCAGTCTCATTACGATCTGTCAACTTTTGTTCGAACTGTCGACAGCAATAACTTAACGTCTAACCAAAAAACTACCAACAAACCACGTTCCACAATTGCTTAGCACATGATACGAACACTTGTTGAAGGTTATATTGAAAATGGCTAATGGTATATGATATTCCAATTTTTTACGACATTCATAAACCAGATGGATTACGACATTCAACACAGTTGGCAGGTGCTACAACTTCACGCGTTTTGTAGGCGATTGTACACATGTAAACAATCAGGTTCACTTGTCTCTGACAAACAGCTAACGACAATATTCACATCACACCTGGTCGAAATGTGTGCTTAGTGTTGCACTGGCGATTATCACAAGCGGTAAATGAAGACTACCACTTTCGCATTGTTAAGATGTTGCACAAGTTGAAAATTACAATATTTCACGTGTAACGTGTTAATATGTGGCACACATGCTGACCACATTTCTCTACCCTGATGCAAAAGATAAGACATCGATTCTTATATAGCACATTTCCAATTTCTTTGTAACGTTTCAAAGTGTTTTTTTGACTGAAGCCCAGACCGATACGTGACTAAGCTGAGACAATGCTTTGAACAGTCGAAACATTATTCGGACCACGATCAACTTATTTCCTAGCCTGATGTCATCCCATTCTGTGTTCGCTATCAACCCAGCATCGTTCACAGACATCCACTTCTCTCGGTGTGGTCTCCTCGGTCGTTCGACTCTGTGCAACTCCTCCTAATTACCGTAAGTCCACAGCAGATGTAACGAGTTTCCGTCATCACCCAAACACCTGTTTGACTTCGCCTTTCCTCTTTCCTCTTTGCTCTTTGCTCTTCAGGTTATCCACTCAACCATGTGAACGAATAGTCTTCGGGCAGTAATTGCAGTGTGTCTGAATGCTTCCCAAAGATGTCCAGTTGGTGGTGGAATGAACAGGTGTGCCAGGAAATGAAGTGTAAAGCGTTTTGAACAGTCTCAAGGACTGGATACCGAGCTATATAAAAACGTTACTTTAATAGTCAATATTATAGCTATATAAAAACGTTACTTTAATAGTCAATATTATAGCTATATAAAAACGTTACTTTAATAGTCAATATTATAGCTATATAAAAACGTTACTTTAATAGTCAATATTATAGCTATATAAAAACGTTACTTTAATAGTCAATATTATAGCTATATAAAAACGTTACTTTAATAGTCAATATTATAGCTATATAAAAACGTTACTTTAATAGTCAATATTATAGCTATATAAAAACGTTACTTTAATAGTCAATATTATAGCTATATAAAAACGTTACTTTAATAGTCAATATTATAGCTATATAAAAACGTTACTTTAATAGTCAATATTATAGCTATATAAAAACGTTACTTTAATAGTCAATATTATAGCTATATAAAAACGTTACTTTAATAGTCAATATTATAGCTATATAAAAACGTTACTTTAATAGTCAATATTATAGCTATATAAAAACGTTACTTTAATAGTCAATATTATAGCTATATAAAAACGTTACTTTAATAGTCAATATTATAGCTATGCCGTAATGGGTTGAGATATGACCACACAATTATAAGCCAAGCAATCGTTTAATTTCTGCTTTTAGAAATGTACCGCTCTCTTAACAGATCGCGAACCTGAAATGAGCATCCTTGCCAAAAGTAGCCATTCGTTATAAATAAGATATCATCAATCCACAGGTGTATAGAGAACGGGTCTGTAGGGAACCGAACCAGTCCGTGCCGACCGTGCTTAACTAGCCGCTGGTTGCTACGCATTCCCGTGAAGTGTATTTCCCGGAATAATTGTCTCACGCGTTCTGAGTAATGTCTCTTTCGTAGATTAGGATCGCAGCGACTTTTCCAAACGCTTCATGGATACCTGGTTGCTCTTTGGGTCCCGAGTTGAGTTTCGGTGACTAATTGGACAGACGTCGACTCAAGACTGACATCTCTCAGTCCGCGCATGACGTTCTTACTGTCATTGGTCAAGCCAGTTCGGAGATGTGTCCAATTCTCCGTCCGCGGTTGACGGGATATTAGGAAAGACAAATGTCTTTCGAATGTCACTGCCTTGCTGTTTGTTAAGTTAATCTTGTCTGTGTCAGTACTGAGAGGAAGTGCCAAATCAGTGAACGCAACTGACTGTTTGCGTCGTCTTTCGCAGGGAAATGCGTGCGTTCTTCTACTTTGGGCTCTCGGACAAATGAACTGTTATAGATAGAACCGAGCTATTCCCCCGCAAAACACGACGAGAAACAACATACATCACTGCTCAAGTTGCTCAGGCAATCACGCCCCTCACTGTATCGACGAATGGCCGTGCGTTATCCTCGTCAACTAGGGGTGATGTTTAATTGTCAGTCCTCGTTGAACCACACGAAAAGACGTGTAATTGTACACTGTCAAAGTTGTTGCATCCACCTATCAGGTCCTTTGCAGTGATATCGGGTCTAGGCACCTGTGCAAATTCCTGTATTCATCCTTCGGGGCAGGATCATCTTTGTTTTCAACACAAGGCCACTTTCTACATCCGCCTGTCTTTAATATATTGATCACGCAGAGCGAACTTTAGGCGTAGCAGAACGCCCCAGGACGCACTTGGGGCGCGGAATCGTGTCGCAATAATAGCCTAAGATTTGTTTAACTGACACGCATTAACTGTTTTACATGTGTATTCCGTCAAAAAGCTGAAGAGGGGTGCTCCAAATAATTGCTTGTGAGTAGAGTTTATCGTCTAATGTTGGGCGATATTACCGTAATCAATACGCAAATGATGTCCCCTATAAGAACGAAGAGAATAGACATGAAATACGCGACTGTTGCGTGTGCTTGTTACATTTTAATGATGTTGCATTTTGTCTCGAAAACGTGCATTTTCAGCGAGCAGGACTCTCGCCAATAGCATTTTCAATAGGCGAACGTTTTGCCTAAGCGAACCTATGAGGCAAGATCGCTTGCAGTAAGTCAAACAAATGTGACATTCTTCTGCCACCTGCTTATCCTCTCGAGGCAAACCACCGGTCTTAGATCAAACGCACTCTATGGTAGAGTTTATTCACTCCATGTCTCGCGTAATAGTGTTACGGACTGAGCGTCCGACGAGATCTGCGCTGCCTGGTGAACGCAGCCCGACCCAGCCGCTGGGCCGATCGGCCGGCATTAACTCCCCGCGCACACTTCAACAATAATCCCCCCGTCGCTACCGACAACCAAAATCAATGAAGTGGCTCCTCGCGGAATTTTGGGATAAACCATTTCGATGGTGAGAACATTAATTATTGCGCCAGCGAAGTTTGCGCGGCCGTTTCGTCACCCGCGCGAGGAAAACGTGGCGTGTGCGTGTATTGGTTTCTGTGTCAATCAACCCTCGTGTGTATCCCAAAAGTATTTGTATTCAAACGCAGATAGCCAGCCTATGAGCAGCGAAACCACGTGAGCAACTGAAATATGCAAGTTCTTTTTAGTTTTTCATCAAAATTAATAGACATAATGTTTTGTTGACAGACGCGAGTTGTAGTCTGCTGTGTTCGAAGTGGCAGGTATATTAACCATTTTGTTAATAATCGGTAAATATGTGCAGTTCGAAAGTTAGAAATGACTTACGACATTTGGGGAACATTAGGTGTTAGATTAACTGGGATTTATCATAAATCAATACATTGCCAGACTGGACGTGAGAGAAATCCATTTTTGTTCGGGTGATAATGCAATGTCACCACCACGTAAACTAAATCCCACCTGTTTAAACTTGTTTATCCTCCATAGCTCACCATTGCACAAATCCAACTGTTTACAACTGGAACTCTTTATCGATTATGAACTGTTCAACCCCTTTTGATTTATTGCGCTGCCGAGCTTGGGTCTGCCGAGCTTGGGTCTGCCGAGCTTGGGTCTGCCGAGCTTGGGTCTGCCGAGCTTGGGTCTGCCGAGCTTGGATCTGCCGAGCTTGGGTCTGCCGAGCTTGGGTCTGCCGAGCTTGGGTCTGCCGAGCTTGGGTCTGCCGAGCTTGGGTCTGCCGAGCTTGGGTCTGCCGAGCTTGGGTCTGCCGAGCTTGGGTCTGCCGAGCTTGGGTCTGCCGAGCTTGGGTCTGCCGAGCTTGGGTCTGCCGAGCTTGGGTCTGCCGAGCTTGGGTCTGCCGAGCTTGGGTCTGCCGAGCTTGGGTCTGCCGAGCTTGGGACTGCCGAGGATTTAGCGCAATATAAGTATTTTATATATTATTATTATATTATTTTAAGAGGTGCTGACAAACATAGGGCCCCGAAAAGTCGTCACTGCACAAACGTGGTAATTGTGCCGCAGGGTGACCTCGAGACGTAGGACCAGGTACCATCTACACCAGGTACCACGTACACCAGGTATCGTGTACACTAAGGACCATGTACACCATGGGCAATGTACACCAGGTACCATGTATACCGTGGACCATGCACGTCATGGACCACGTACACCCGATACCATGTACACCATGGACCATGTACGCCATAGACCATGTACGCCATGGACCACGTACACCAGGTACAATGTACATGTTGCGATGTACCACGCTGTACACTTACCTAAGTCACAAGGATGTAACACGATGTACACTTACCTAAGTCACAAGGATGTAACACGATGTACACTTACCTAAGTCACAAGGATGTAACACGATGTACACTTATTTAAGTCACAAAGATGTAACACGATGTACACTTACCTAAGTCACAAGGATGTAACACGATGTTCACTTACCTAAGTCACAAAGATGTAACACGATGTACACTTAATTAAGTCACAAGGATGTAACACGATGTACACTTACCTAAGTCACAAGGATGAAACACGATGTTCACTTACCTAAGTCACAAAGATGTAACACGATGTACACTTAATTAAGTCACAAGGATGTAACACGATGTACACTTACCTAAGTCACAAGGATGTAACACGATGTTCACTTACCTAAGTCACAAAGATGTAACACGATGTACACTTAATTAAGTCACAAGGATGTAACACGATGTACACTTACCTAAGTCACAAGGATGTAACACGATGTACACTTACCTAAGTCACAAAGATGTAACACGATGTACACTTAATTAAGTCCCAAGGATGTAACAGGATGTTCACTTACCTAAGTCACAAGGATGTAACACGATGTACACTTAATTAAGTCACAAAGATGTAACACGATGTACACTTAATTAAGTCACAAGGATGTAACACGATGTACACTTACCTAAGTCCCAAGGATGTAACACGATGTACACTTACCTAAGTCACAAAGATGTAACACGATGTACACTTAATTAAGTCACAAGGATATAACACGATGTACACGTATCTAAGTCACAAGGAAGTAACACGATGTACACTTAATTAAGTCACAAGGATGTAACACGATGTACACTTACCTAAGTCACAAGGATGTAACACGATGTACACTTAATTAAGTCACAAGGATGTAACACGATGTACACTTATCTAAGTCACAAGGATGTAACACGATGTACACTTACCTAAGTCACAAGGATGTAACACGATGTTCACTTACCTAAGTCACAAGAATGTAACACGATGTACACTTATCTAAGTCACAAGGATGTAACACGATGTACACTCACCTAAGTCACAAAGATGTAACACGATGTACACTTAATTAAGTCACAAGGATGTAACACGATGTACACTTACCTAAGTCACAAGGATGTAACACGATGTACACTTACCTAAGTCACAAGGATGTAACACGATGTACACTTAATTAAGTCCCAAGGATGTAACACGATGTACACTTACCTAAGTCACAAAGATGTAACACGATGTACACTTCATTAAGTTACAAAGATGTAACACGATGTACACTTACCTAAGTCACAAGAATGTAACACGATGTACACTTACCTAAGTCACAAGAATGTAACACGATGTACACTTACCTAATTCACAAAGATGTAACACTTACCTAAGTCACAAAGATGTAACACGATGTACACTTACCTAAGTCACAAGGATGTAACACGATGTACACTTAATTAAGTCCCAAGGATGTAACACGATGTACACTTACCTAAGTCACAAAGATGTAACACGATGTACACTTCATTAAGTTACAAAGATGTAACACGATGTACACTTACCTAAGTCACAAGAATGTAACACGATGTACACTTACCTAAGTCACAAGAATGTAACACGATGTACACTTACCTAAGTCACAAGGATGTAACACGATGTACACTTAATTAAGTCACAAGGATGTAACACGATGTACACTTACCTAAGTCACAAGGATGTAACACGATGTACACTTACCTAAGTCACAAGGATGTAACACGATGTACACTTAATTAAGTCCCAAGGATGTAACACGATGTACACTTACCTAAGTCACAAAGATGTAACACGATGTACACTTCATTAAGTTACAAAGATGTAACACGATGTACACTTACCTAAGTCACAAGAATGTAACACGATGTACACTTACCTAAGTCACAAGAATGTAACACGATGTACACTTACCTAATTCACAAAGATGTAACACTTACCTAAGTCACAAGGATGTAACACGATGTACACTTACCTAAGTCACAAGGATGTAACACGATGTACACTTATCTAAGTCACAAGGATGTAACACGATGTACGCTTATCTAAGTCACAAAGATGTAACACGATGTACACTTACCTAAGTCACAAGGATGAAACACGAAGCGGACAGTGTTGCGGGGTGAGAGAGTACACTTACCTAAGTCACAAGGATGTAACACGATGTACACTTACCTAAGTCACAAGGATGTAACACGATGTATACTTACCTAAGTCACAATGATGTAACACGCTGTACACTTATCTAAGTCACAAGGATGTAACACGATGTACACTGTCTTATCTAAGTCACAAGGATGTAACACGATGTACACTTACCTAAGTCACAAGGATGTAACACGCTGTACACTTACTTAAGTCACAAGGATGTAACACGATGTACACTTACCTAAGTCACAAGGATGTAACACGATGTACACTTACCTAAGTCACAAGGATGTAACACGATGTACACTTATCTAAGTCACAAGGATGTAACACGATGTACACTTACCTAAGTCACAAGGATGTAACACGCTGTACACTTACTTAAGTCACAAGGATGTAACACGATGTACATTTACCTAAGTCACAAGGATGTAACACGATGTACACTTACCTAAGTCACAAGGATGTAACACGATGTACACTTACCTAAGTCACAAGGATGTAACACGATGTACACTTACCTAAGTCACAAGGATGTAACAACGATGTACACTTATCTAAGTCACAAGGATGCAACACGATGTACACTTATCTAAGTCACAAGTATGTAACACGATGTACACTTACCTAAGTCACAAGGATGTAACACGATGTACACTTATCTAAGTCACAAGGATGTAACACGCTGTACACTTGGAACGGAACTGTTCTGTACCGATGAAGTAGAATTATTAACAGAAACCGTAGTAGTTCGGCCCTGGCCCAATCAGACGGTCCAATATAATAAAAACGCACTTATTTCCCCGTCATTATCTATCTTCACATTATCTATCTTCACATTATCTATCTTCACATTATCTATCTTCACATTATCTATCTTCACATTATCTATCTTCACGTTAACACAGGTCCTTCTTAACATACGTTTTTCTGACATATTTTGTTTGTGGAGACATACATTATCTTCATATCTTACTGATATTATTTTTTTAATTGAATTTTATCTATTGGGTTCTCACTGTGAAACGATTTTATTTTGAAGATATTTTAAAAGTGTTATATTAAGAACCGGTTATATAAACAAACTAGGACATTATTGTTTAATAACTTGCATGTGACCCCATATTACATCAAGTAAATTTCACGAAGGATCGCCAAATAACGACTGATTTCCAAATACAAATATCTCGAAATGCCACTTTTTATTAATGAACCTAAACAGTAATTTTTATGCTGAATAATTTATTAAATCATGTGGACGAAATGTCATTTTACTTTATTTAACAACGAACGCGGATATTTCTTTGTTTGAGCATCACGTACTTAGCAATACGCTTATGTAAACAATGAGGATTTTGGCATAACGTTCGCTTTAATTCTCCGACGGCTATATGCAGCTAACTGCACAATAAAACAGTCGATCTGCGAGTTCTGTAGAAGTTGACATGAGAGGAAATGTTAACGACGGAAATGGCGACGAATTGCACGCTCTGGTGCGTGACGAACACATTGAGACTATGTTGTGTGTTACACATCTCCCGCATAGTGGCTCAATTATCGAATGTACCATTGATCATCATAACAGAATATTTAACAAAGCAACGCAGGAACGGTAAATATGTACACAAATGCGCTTTCTTGATGGTCACAAATCGTTGAGTAACATCTTTCGTAGGCACTGAAAAGGACCGTACTGTGTGATCAGTTGGTCATGTGTCGCCGGATAGGTCACCGGACAGAGATAGTGTCAGTTTGACATTATGTGAGTTGTGCTTTGCGGTTTTCGCCATCGGTATTCACACATGAGACGAAACGTGCGTTGTACACTCGACGCACGTTCCGTCGAAACGAAGTGAACCGTCTCTTCCGTTGACGAAGGCTCGCGCGAGAGCTAGCGGCTACTTTTTATGACGCGCGGCGGATTAATGAAACAACTCGAGATATTATGTGATGTCACATTAGATGGACACTGGCCGAGCTAAATGTCACGCCCAAAATCATGCATAGGTGTGTATGTGTGAGTGTGTGTGTGTGTGTGTGTGTGCGTGCGTACGTGCGTGCGTGCGTGCGTGCGTGCGTGCGTGCGTGTGTGCGTGCGTGCGTGACATCGATATTGAACAGGACTTTTTCCCCGTTAATGTTATGACATTACTAACAGTGATGACGTATTTAATGTTATATAAAACATTCACTCGTCACTCATGTTTCGCTAATGTTAACTTCAAACAAGCGATGGCAGAGAACAAGCCATGGCAGCAAATAAAGCGGGTAGAACTTGCAATATCGCGCCTGTAATGAACAATTTGTCACTCCGGCAGTTTGATGATTTATAATATCGTGATATTGTACTGGCTGGCAAGTAGCTATGAACAATTCACAATAACGTGTTGTGAATTTATTATTAAAAAGTTGCATGTTTATCTGTTATGTTTATTGTTTGCTCAGTTATAGAAAGGGGCCGTCACTGTTGTTCTAGATTCTTGTCGCCTTTCAGAACGAATACGTCATCTTCCAACCGAAACATATAATTACGTCCGTAATGTCCAAGAAATGGGTTGGCAAACGTTTTGTTTTATTGATAAAACCTCTTCCCTATTCTACGCACAAGCGTGGTTCCTTCTCGTGGGCGGACGTGTTGTTGGGTATGTTGTGTCGCCATGTTGGTCTAGCGATTAATCACTGGACGTTCTACCGAGTCTTTCCACGGCCCGACTATCCTCAGCGGCATCAAACATGAAGAATGGCACAAATTCAGGACGTTTACTACATCCATGAATTGCTCGCACGAAACTCGACAATAAACGCCGGCATGCAATAAATTATTAAAACGAAAACAACCAGTTATGTTTACACGTGCAGTGCGCGCTGGTAAAACACGACACCAAACAAGGACACACTTGGTTGTTTCTGCTGACAGCTTGTCCGGATCGCAGTTCCAGTCAGGATACGGTTGGTTCCGTCCTCAGACAAAGCCGTTAAAATTAAATGTCACGGCTTTAATTATCCATCACCGCCGCGGCTTAATTTAAATTGCCATTTTGAGCGCGACTCGCCGAAGGGCGATAGCGGCCGATTCACTCTCGACGGAGATCCGCTCACTGGCGGATGCTATCTGTGGCATTTCGTTTATACTCGCTCCTGATCACTGTGTTAGCCGAGGTTTCGTCTCTGCGTGGTGCGTTTGTTGCTGGATTCGTGGTCCCTCGTGACGCGACTGCTAGAAGTGTTCACATCTACGGAAGCCACATAATAACCGTGGCCAATGCTGCTGATGGTTATGGCAGGGGTTTAATGGCATCGTGCGAGCTGGATTGTTCTACAGGAATGAGATTACGAACCTATATGAAACGCTTGCTCGGCGCTTGGATCTGAGATTGTCCCGGTCTGAGATTGACTGGGAGTGAGACTTAATTAACTTGGCAGTATTCGACGTAGGGCGCTCGCATTCGTGTTCAGGAAACAGTGATATATATTGACTTATATTTTTGTGATGTACTTTTGACATTCTACCAAAGACAATCATGACAGAGCCAAAGAAGTCTTTCTCAACGATATATATGCATGCAAATCATAAATGTGAAATCACATCCAAATTCGATTTTATCTCTAGATAGTTAAGACTTCATTTTGAATTGACTAGTCTTCGAACAGCATCATTTACATACAGTCAATGGCGTTGAACTCCACTTATTCCAGACTCCCTTCTGTCAGTACAAACACGTGAGAGTACATATGCGTGCCTGGAATGACAAGCGAAACAAAAATAAACGAAACATTCCCTTTAGCCTGGGGATATGTCATATTTACTTTGCCATTGACATTCATGCTAACGTTTTCCAAAATTACGCGTGGGGTTTCATGAAAGTGGAATATGTAGTTGTTTATTTTGTTATTCGTTTGCTACAGTATTTTTGTCAAATCCAATTTATTTTTTTCGATAAAATCATCATGGCTGTCGGGGATCCTGTCATTATCTATGTGTCTGTCTGTCAGGCTTCTGTCTGTACGCTGTCAGGCTTCTGTCTGTATGCTGTCAGGCTTCTGTCTGTATGTTGTCAGGCTTCTGTCTGTATGCTGTCAGGCTTCTGTCTGTATGCTGTCAGGCTTCTGTCTGTACGCTGTCAGGCTTCTGTCTGTATGTTGTCAGGCTTCTGTCTGTTTGTCGTCAGGCTTTTGTCTGTATGCTGTCAGGCTTCTGTCTGTATGCTGTCAGGCTTCTGTCTGTATGCTGTCAGGCTTCTGTCTGTATGCTGTCAGGCATATGTCTGTATGCTGTCAGGCATATGTCTGTATGCTGTCAAGCATATGTCTGTATGCTGTCAAGCATATGTCTGTATGATGTCAAGCATATTATGTATGTATGTTGTCAAGCATATGTCTGTATGCTGTCAAGCATATGTCTGTATGCTGTCAAGCATATGTATGTATGCTGTCAAGTAAATGTCTGTATGCTGTCAAGCATATGTCTGTATGCTGTCAAGTATATGTCTGTATGCTGTCAAGTATATGTCTGTATGCTGTCAAGTATATGTCTGTATGCTGTCAAGTATATGTCTGTATGCTGTCAAGTATATGTCTGTATGATGTCAAGTATATGTCTGTATGCTGTCAAGTATATGTCTGTATGCTGTCAAGTATATGTCTGTATGATGTCAAGTATATGTCTGTATGCTGTCAAGTATATGTCTGTATGCTGTCAAGTATATGTCTGTATGCTGTCAAGTATATGTCTGTATGATGTCAAGTATATGTCTGTATGCTGTCAAGTATATGTCTGTATGCTGTCAAGTATATGTCTGTATGCTGTCAAGTATATGTCTGTATGATGTCAAGTATATGTCTGTATGCTGTCAAGTATATGTCTGTATGCTGTCAAGTATATGTCTGTATGATGTCAAGTATATGTCTGTATGCTGTCAAGTATATGTCTGTATGATGTCAAGTATATGTCTGTATGCTGTCAAGTATATGTCTGTATGCTGTCAAGTATATGTCTGTATGCTGTCAAGTATATGTCTGTATGCTGTCAAGTATATGTCAGTATGATGTCAAGTATATGTCTGTATGCTGTCAAGTATATGTCTGTATGCTGTCAAGTATATGTCTGTATGCTGTCAAGTATATGTCTGTATGATGTCAAGTATATGTCTGTATGCTGTCAAGTATATGTCTGTATGCTGTCAAGTATATGTCTGTATGATGTCAAGTATATGTCTGTATGCTGTCAAGTATATGTCTGTATGCTGTCAAGTATATGTCTGTATGCTGTCAAGTATATGTCTGTATGCTGTCAAGTATATGTCTGTATGCTGTCAAGCACATACTAAACAATGTAACCAACATAAATAGTGTACCATGCCTACTTCCATATTCAAAACATATTTTTTTCATGGCGAAAATCATTCTCAAAGAGAAGGGATGCAATTCACGTGCTGGGACTTAGTAATTTGCTGTGTATCCGGCACTAAGATAGTGGTTTGGCCTTGTTTTGTGAGTAGTATTTAACGCACCGTTGACATAATTCCATTTAGTTTTGGTTTCACTTCATGACTTATGCCGCCTTGTTAAGGAGGTCAATATTCACGAGACCACACAGTGTTACTGTTACTGTTTCCACAGGGCACATTATACGGTTACCTTACCCATTAACAACAATGCTAAATGTAATTCAGACAAATCCATATTGTGCGCAGTATTGCAATTTGCATATTATCAAAGCAGGGCACTTTGTTATTTGTTTGATTATCGATATGTTGTGGCGTTTTCAATTTCCTTATTATCATGCAAGCAACTCGGATTCTGTTTTGGTACAAATGGGATCCTTCCGTCACCGAGGCGTGTATTGTCTTGTCAACAATCAACTAGAAAATACAAGTATAATATTCTGCAACTGATATATTCTCTTCCCTGATCATATAAGCTATTTTTCAGGGTGAAAGAAATCCGCTGAACGGCCAACAATGTCAAAATTACTTTCCCTCCACTAATTATGTTCTTGACTTTTCTTTGTGGTCTTCTTCTTTGGTGTAGAAGTTGTCACAAAGCATCAAGTTGTCACCAGGCATCAAGTTGTCACCAGGCATCAAGTTGTCACCAGGCATCAAGTTGTCACAAAGCATCAAGTTGTCACAAAGCATCAAGTTGTCACAAAGCATCAAGTTGTCACAAAGCATCAAGTTGTCACCAGGCATCAAGTTGTCACCAGGCATCAAGGAAAACGTTGACGTTTTTGTTGAAATGTTCTGTGTCCACGATCAAGAGCAGTAAGTATGAATGTCCGCTTACTTCAATTTTTTTTAAACTTGGAATTGCCACAGCAATAGTGTGGTTAGATGTAGATGTCCTGGTGTAAATTCGCACTGTTGGAAGAGGGGGGTGCATGCTATTGAGCAGAGTTGGTGCCTCTCCGTGGTATATCTTGTGGAACAAGAGAGCACCAACCTGTCTACCACGAACCCGGAAGTAGAATGACGTTACGTCCCCCGATACAACAAAAAGAGTTCAACCTGTCTACCACGAACCCGGAAGTAGAATGACGTTACGTCCCCCGATACAACAAAAAGAGTTCAACCTGTCTACCACGAACCCGGAAGTAGAATGACGTTACGTCCCCCGATACAACAAAAAGAGTTCAACCTGTCTACCACGAACCCGGAAGTAGAATGACGTTACGTCCCCCGATACAACAAAAAGAGTTCAACCTGTCTACCACGAACCCGGAAGTAGAATGACGTTACGTCCCCCGATACAACAAAAAGATTTCAACCTGTCTACCACGAACCCGGAAGTAGAATGACGTTACGTCCCCCGATACAACAAAAAGAGTTCAACCTGTCTACCACGAACTCGGAAGTAGAATGTCGTTACGTCACCCGATACAACAAAAAGAGTTCTTAGACGACGTGTTCATTTAGTGGGCGATGTACCCAGCGGACGACATCGCGTGTGTCTCCACTGTCGCGAGCCGACGTGTTGGATATGATGTGTTGGACATGGTGACAGGAATAATCACAATAGATCCGACAGATGTTTGACAGCCGACGGCGTTGCATGTCGTATGGCGGCCTGTTTACACAGTTCATTTGGCGCACTCTTGCTGGAGTCGAACCTTAACTGACAGTTCACATAATCTAATCGCATCTGTTCATCACCAGCATCGGTGCACTTGGGTAGGTCCGACACGCAGACGCTTACATTAGTCAATGAAGCTGTCCTCCCACCGAGGGATCTTGGTCTATTTTCGCTCGAGTTCTTTCGAGTTTAACCCCAGAGAAGTTGCACGCTTCTGGTACGTTCGGTATTTTATTTTCGAAGTGAAAATAGTGAAAACCCCGGGAAAAGTCGAACCAATGAAAGTCCGATGTTATTATAAAGTGATTGTTTGTACGTGCGCTTGCCTGCGTGCGTGTGAGCGAGCGTGCGTGCGTGCGTGCGTGCGAGCGTGACTCTCTGTCGGGTTCAGGTACCGGTCATGAGACCGGTACGACGGACCTTTGGGAATAGCTCAGTTACGCTTGAAACATCAAAATGTAAAAAACAATATGGTGGTAAATGTGATTAATTATGGTGAAATTATATATTCAAATAAAAACGTTGATCTAAGATTAGGCATGTCATTTAAGATTCAAACTTAAACATACCCCGGAATTCGCGAAAAGCGACACCTCGTTCAGAAGAAATAGTTTCGATACCTAGTGAGACAGAGCTGGTGTGACGTAGTTGCCAACAAAGATGGCCGCTGTTGTACATCGTGTCAGTAGCGTCCGTTATCAGCAGCTGTCTGTATCGTGGCCTGCGTTGTTACAGTCATCAGCAATACGGGATTAATCAGTGTCACATCAGTGATTTATATTAGATTATTATGTTGCCATTTTCTGATGATTCATGTGTGGCGCGTTGTGTAAAATTGATTCAACAAATGAAGTTCGCCTCTTTCAATGTTGTGTCGCCATTTTTGTGTGGTTCGTGGAAGCCTCTGTAATTTCTTTGTCCATGCATACGTGCGTGCATGCGAGCGCACGAGCGCGTGAGCGCGCGAGCGTGCGGCTGTGCTGTATCTGTGGGTGTATGTGTATATTCGTGTGTATGTGTGTGTGTGTGTGTGTGTGTGTGTGTGTGCGTGCGTGCGTGCGTGCGTGCGTGCGTGCGTGCGTGCGTGCGTGCGTGCGTGCGTGCGTGCGTGCGTGCGTGCGTGCGTGCGTGCGTGCGTGCGTGCGTGCGTGCGTGCGTGCGTGCGATAGTGTTTGTACAATTCACAGAAAGAAAATAATAATTATTATAAGTAGGATTGCAATGTTAGAGTGTGCGACAACAGTTCGTCTCGATTATCCCAGTATTGATTAGATTGTCCACACGCACGCTCATCCATTTGTTGATTTGTTGATGAGCGTGGAACTAAGCAGTCGGTTCAGCTATTATTCACAGAAAGAAAATAATAATTATTATAAGTAGGATTGCAATGTTAGAGTGTGCGACAACAGTTCGTCTCGATTATCCCAGTATTGATTAGATTGTCCACACGCACGCTCATCCATTTGTTGATTTGTTGATGAGCGTGGAACTAAGCAGTCGGTTCAGCTATTACCTTATACATTACAATATACATTTGGAACTGTTTGTAGTTGGATAATTATTATTCACAGCGACATCGACGATATCTCACGATGTGTTCACGGACATCGACGATATCTCACGATGTGTTCACGGACATCGACGATATCTCACGATGTGTTCACTGACACCGAACAGATAAACACAGCAATGCGCGCAACAAAACTTGCATTATCGCTCACAAATATTTACCATAGCTAAAAGTGGGCAACTCTAATCAAGTAGTGCGCATGCGCGTGGACTATGGCGGACGGGTGCAATCTGAGACCAGGCCATTTATATTCTTTATGGAATGAACTCGAGACGACAATCACATAATTCAATACCAACTGATTGTGCTTCGTTCCCACAATGCACCGCTGCAACGACGTCCCTGTAATAACTGCCGTCACTTCAACTCCTCTATGCTGGGGTAGCCAGCCACTATACGGTGTGCAGCTAATGGACATTAAATGCCTACAGTCGCACTGGGACGCTGGCTGGTGTTATTCGGAAATACCGCCAACGTAGTTACGGAGCCATCGGGGTGTCGACACACGCCGTCGAAGACGTCGTAATAGTATTGCTTGTCACGGCCGCCCGCCTCGACGCAGTGGCGAGTCGCATAAGTGAACTAACTCAATTATCGCCCGTTATCAATAGAACGCAATAAAGAGAGTGCGCGCAGATGCAAATGGCGCCTTTGACGCACCGACAAACTTGAGTGCATTGCGCAATAGTTACCAGGGTGATTTACAATCCGCCCCCGTCCAATTTACTGGTGTTTGATTCAATCGGAGCTCATGCATTGTCATTGTGGGGGTTGCTGAACGGACAGATTATATACTACCCCGATCGGTTGCAGGGTTTATATGTACGCCTAAATGTCCAACGGTCGCAAAACATTGTTCACCTATTCGGCCAGAACATAAGTTGTCAAACAATATCTTGTGTACATTTACTAAGTTTAAAATTAAATTGTTCCAATGTTGTTTTACAGGATGTTCTGCTGTTCATATCATTAAAGAATTCGTAACACATGGTTCATAACTTTATTCTATCACACTCAGACAATTGTTTTCATTACCAACTACATACGTGTTTCGTGTGTACTTTTGTGTGTACAGGCCTCGCGTGAGCATAACACAATTTTTTTCATCAAACAATCTGATTTCCACTTACTCAACATTGCAAGTATTCGCTGGTGCACCCCTAAACGTTTTCGTTGACTTCACGAAATCCACGCTTTAGTGGCGACTCTGGCCGGTTGGGCGGTCGCCCACCTCTTGTTTTCCGTCTACCAGTTGCTTAATTAAATGCGTCCCTAGCGTCACGCAGATGCATCATTTATATACATCTCGGGCCTTAACGAGCAATGCACTTATATGTAATATATGTATCGACATTGCTAACCACAAACAATTGCAACATATCGATTTGTTTTCGATTCTACTGTCGACTGTAACGTGAGACAACGATCACTACTACAAAGTCATTTCCGTGTTTGTTGATTGAAAATTCAGCACTTATGACATATGTATCTGCCAAGTTTCGTTGTTTCTGAAGGCAAGCATTTTACAGTTGTTTGGCATATTTATTTCAAATGTTTCGATTTCATCTATCTGCTTTGGTGTGTCATACTGAGATAGAGATATGGCTCACGCACCCGTAAGAAATCTTATCCAGCTAAATAGAGTCGTGTCATTGACGAATGAATAGCTTTCGCGCAAAATTGCTACCGAGACATACATATGAATGAAAGCGAAAGACATACATAGAGACATAGAGAGAGAGAGAGAGAGAGAGAGAGAGAGAGAGGGAGAGAGGGAGAGAGAGAGAGGGAGAGAGAGAGAGAGAGAGAGAGAGAGAGAGGGAGAGAGGGAGAAAGGGAGAGAAGGAGAAGGGCGGAAGGTGAAAAAAGGGAGAGAAAGGGAGATCGAGATAGAGAGAATGATAGGAGACGAAGAGAGAGAGGGTGAGAGAGAGAGAGAGAGAGAGAGAGAGGGTGAGAGAGAGAGAGAGAGAGAGAGAGGGAGAGAGAGGGAGAGAGAGAGAGAGAGGGAGAGAGAGAGAGAGAGAGAGAGGGAGAGAGAGGGAGAGAGAGAGAGAGAGAGAGAGAGAGAGAGAGAGAGAGGGAGAGAGAGCGAGAGAGAGAGAGGGAGAGAGAGAGGGAGAGAGAGAGGAGAGAGAGGGAGAGA
>OY759273.1:2216088-2263588 GCA_963662155.1 Lamellibrachia columna
TACTGCCTTGACAGTGGCTCCTTTGCGTGGGTGTCATTGCTTCTTGAAATTAATATCTGGCAAGGAACGACAATCCGCCCCCACTCTGCACTCTTACGATATCCAATCATTTAATTGTGCCAGACGCGATATCTAGCAACGCCCCCGTCCCCACGACACCTACGTTATACCGTGCGTGCGTGCGTGCGTGCGTGCGTGCGTGCGTGCGTGCGTGCGTGCGTGCGTGCGTGCGCGATGGTGTTCCCTTTTACGGTGAAGTCACACACTGGGCGCAATCAGTCGCATATAGATGATAGAACCGAGGCACGGCTGACATTTATGGCTCGTAATGTGCCTAATGGCGAATAACGATAATCGTCATCCGTCCGCAGTGATTCGTTATAACCATGATTACTGAGACGGCGCTGACGCCACCTGTCGGTCAAATTGCACATAGTGAGCAGGGCGCCGTTATAACGTCGTTAACCAGCGCGCCACACTCCATACCGATTAGTCTAAATGTCACATGGTTCCGGGCACAATGATTGCAGATTTTTTTTATCAATCCCGTTATGTGGATGCGTGGGACGTGGCCGAATCCCTGTATGACACATCAGACATTTCACACTGCCTTGTGTTGTGGCAACTTTCGGAAATGTACCCAGCGAGTTAAGTTTCTGACACCCTTAAAATCAAGCTCTCCGATTAATCTTGACATCTACAAACATACTGTTTTAAAGAAGCCCTCCTAACATTCTACTGAGTCCTTTCTTCCCCTTGTTCCCTTGCGGGGTGGGGTCCCAGTCACGTGATTGCTTCTTCCACTTTCATTATTAATGTTCTCCTCTACTTAGTCCGTTCTTTGAACAATACTCGCCTCCAACCGTGTCGTCATTGTGCTAATGTCCGCGGATGTCCGTTGACCAATCAATCCATCTCTCCGTCTTCTTCTCTACTTTCCTGGCTGTCTATACTCGCTGTCCAGCTGTCCAGCTGTCCAGCTGTCCAGCTGTCCAGTCTCAACTTGGCGATGATTCGTCCATTGTCCGCGTACATGTGTCGTGCCACACTTCTCCCTTTAGTCAACTGGTCAGTTTCCTCCGTCCAGTACGTTTCCTAGTAACCAGTGATTCTCACACACCACCTAGCAATCCCCAGGACGTAGACGCGTGGCTCCTCCTATCGGATATCCGTAGAGTTCCCGAGAATCCCCACTGGGGAGCCAATCAGGTGAGTTTTGAAAGTCAGCATGGCGGTGGCTATATATGGGATTGAAAAGAAAAACGTAAGCACTGTTTTCTTATGGACTGCAATAATGGACACACGCTGGATAGTATGCTACGGACCCCCGTTGACACACGCCGGAACCCTACCTTCCAGGGGCATATTACACTGCACGCGCACCCATCGGCGTCATCCCATTGTATGTTAATCTAGTAAAGACGATGAAGTCGCACCGTCAGTGTATCCACTAAAGTAGGATACAGACTAATCTTGCGTAATCGCCATTTTAATGCGGTTCCATAATATTATCATCCAGCAAGGCGCCGCCATTTTCACGTCTCGTTAAACTTTATTGCGTTATCGATTCTAAGCGTATGTAGCGAATGCAACGATTTACTAGCTATTACAGCCCGACATTTTGCCATTTTCTTCGGCGTTGATCCTTCAAATGCGGCGAGAACGTCAGAATTTGGCAGCAGGGCAATGGAAAGATTGGCCGTCAGTATTAGTCTATTGTGTTTGTGTTATTCTGACATTCTGAAACAATGTTGGAGCCAGTCTACCTACGCTGGTTCGTTTTTGAGCACATTGTCTGGACCGATGTATTAGCTAATGCCGGGCTGTCAAATGTGTGACAGCCTAAATCCTATCGTGATATTGACAAGAAATGTGGGACACAAGTCTTCGTCAACATCGGTATTATTGTCTTCACCACACGTCTTGTCATCGTTGTTATATATTGTAGAATGGTGGTTTGGTTTTTAAACATGGCACTAATAATAGTAGTATCCAACTTATGTTTCCAATCATCGTTTTGCCTTCTCTCTTGAAGGAGTGGTGTGCGTGCGTGCGTGCGTGCGTGCGTGCGTGCGTGCGTGCGTGCGTGCGTGCGTGCTGCGTGCAAGCGTGTGGAAGCAATATACTCGTAAGAAGTCACACACAAACGATTGACGTCGTACAAAAGGCATTCAAGTCACTCGTCTCCCGACGCTGTCAGGCGAAGGTACAAACTGAGCGGCAAATACGGCGTGACCTTTGTTAAATCCTTCAATGTCACAATGTCACATCGATCAAAGTTTCTCCTCTAAATGGGTCAATATCTGCCGAGATTTCTCATATCGCCTCCCGTGACCGCATCCGTTGTCCAATTAACACATGTTGTCTGCTAAGCGGCAAGTGTTAACGTTCCAACCCAGCAATACGCCGCCATATTAACTTCGTTTTTTCGGTTAAGTAAAACTGAGTCGCGGGACAAGAAGAAGGTACCACAGAGACGCACCCTGGCGGCGGTGGGGCCGCTGCCCATTCAGGGCGCGTGAACGAGCCAGCTGCTCCCACGTCCACGCGGGATACGCGAATCCTCCTGGGTCACACATAGAAATTAGTCCAATCCCAAGGTAGCCCCGGTTTCTGCGTTCAATCTCCGACGAGTGTAAGCTTCAAAATGGCGGAGTATTTGCAGTCATCCAGTTAACCATGCATAGATAATGCTGTATTAAGAGGGGGGCATTGATCCATTTCTTATAAGATTTGTGTGTGAGTAACATATTTTGCCACTACATATAACATGGCAAACTATTGGGTAAGTTTGACCCCTTTTGATCCCCTTCCGAGATCTTAAATACGCCATTTAATAGTTGTGTGCGTGCGTGCGTGCGTGTGTGTGTGTGTGTGTGTGTGTGTGTGTGTGTGTGTTTGCGTGTGAATGTTCGTGCGTGCGTGCGTGATCGCGGGTGGTGTTATTTGTCTCTAGATTGACAGTCCGACTGCTTGTGAAAAATTAACCTACGTTGCTATAGTTACTGGTGGTATACATGCACCAATGTTATCCATTGGGTATGTTTTGATATTAGCACTGATCTAATGTAGCCATTGCTCTCCACATAGTACTCATAAGTGTCGTGGGTGTTCTCCCGACTGATTAGACATTTTTATTATAAATGTATTAATCGCGTACACTGGACGAAGATACGAATCAATTATGAGTTATGGCTGGTGCGTTTGTATGGTTTGCCAAAACAGTTTTTACGTGAAGATGTCGAAGGGTAAATTATATCAAAACACGTTTTGATAAATTGATTGTCATATGTTTTGTCTCAAAAACGAGCGGAAGGGCTTTAGGCGTTGGCTGCCTGTCAACAATTGCAGAGGCCAAAACTGGGAACGATTAAATATTAATATACTTATCAGGTTTGAGCACAAGTACTTGATGGATTTGCGTTCAATTGCACATACTTAAAATACATGAATACAGATACTTGTACAACTGTATATTTGAAAACCATGTATACTAATAGTAATAACGATCATACGACATTGTCTCTCATAATTGCCAAAATAGAAGTTCAGAACCAAGAACCGGGATTGAAATTTAATTGTTCAACCAATTCAAGTTGAAAATCACAACCAATCGCAGAAGACATGGCTTATTCATTTTGGCAGCGGACAATTTTGATTCAGGCAATTTATAGTTATTATTGTTGATATTCCTGTTTAATCACTGTTATGTGAATTACGTTACCATAAGGTCGAGATTCGTATCGTCGATAACGCAGCTTGTTTAAAACGAGGAACTACGCAATTTCAGCATATCGCACGATCAGTTATTAGTCACGAAAACGTATTGTTTCCGATCACCAACACCAGGCATTAAAGGCACAAAGTCGGATCATTTTTATTGTAAAATCATTTTATAAAATATATAAACTATCTATAACATGTTGACCGCCCAAATATGTTTTAATGAACTACAATATTTTATTATAATTGGCTGTTATCTGTCTATGATATCGAGCAATCGCTTCAGCATAATCGCGAACAGATGTCGACAGTTTGCAATACATGTGGACAACATCGATCGGAGTCAGGGGTTCACGGGATCACGTGATGTGCATGATAATTGGACCAAACCATTCAAATTGCATTAAAGAATTATTGATTAATTCAAACACATTTGGGTGTTAGAATACATATAGACATAGTTTATGCTAAAAAAACGATCATATATATATATATATATATATATATATATATATATATATATATATATATATATATATGTATATATATATATATATATATATACCTTAAATATGGACCATATGATATGAACATGGCGACATGTTGACAACAATGTTGACAACAATGTTGACAACAATGTTGACAACAATGTAGCTCGGTCGTCAGCAGCAGCAACTGACCATGAAATATCACAAAATACCAACCAACGTGATTACCCGACGGGGACAGTACATCCCGAGGGACTTCCCGCCAGACGGCGCTACAGCCTACAGAGATGGCAGTTCACTCGAGGGAGCTTCCGCCTACAGTGATGCTCCCGATACGCGGGACCGCCAACCGTTCGGCGGCCCGCGTCTTCCTCGGCAGCGTTTATGCGGTTTAATTAAGCATTCAATCAGTGGATCAGAATCGCCTGATCGCGTGATTCACCAGCCTTTGTTTGTCTCAGTCGCATGGCGTAATGTTACAGACCCTAAGAGTAGGACACAGTAGCCTCGTATAGGCTAATCACAGCGACACATCATTAATCATATCCCTGTAGTAAGCTTCGAGTTGTGTTCTGTCCAAGTCTGCGGCTGTTGTGCACCAGTCATTGGATCGTTTGCCTTGATTCAAACAGTTGCGTACGTTTTTCAATAACCACTTCAGAGAATTTATGTTTTTGAATAACCACTTTAGAGAATTAACGTTTTTGAATAACCACTTCAGATAATTTACGTTTTGGAATAACCACTTCAGAGAATTTACGAATCAACGAGATTATGTTATATGTTATGACGTGTGTGTGTGTGTGTGTGTGTGTGTGTGTGTGTGTGTGTGTGTGTGTGTGTGTGTGTGTGTGTGTGTGTGTGTGTGTGTGTGTGTGTGTGTGTGTGTGTGTGTGTGTGTGTGTGTGTGTGTGTGTGTGTGTGTGTGTGTGTGTGTGTGTGTGTGTGTGTGTGTGTGTGTGTGTGTGTGTGTGTGTGTGTGTGTGTGTGTGTGTGTGTGTGTGTGTGTGTGTGTGTGTGTGTGTGTGTGTGTGTGTGTGTGTGTGTGTGTGTGTGTGTGTGTGTGTGTGTGTGTGTGTGTGTGTGTGTGTGTGTGTGTGTGTGTGTGTGTGTGTGTGTGTGTGTCGTGCTGCATCTAGAATGACTATTCGCTATTGTATGCAAGCTCCAGTAAATGTGCTGAAAGGGCGACTAGTGCCCTTTCTGACACACTAGGCCCCGGATGTATACGCCATAGCTGCCCTATGGTGAATAGTGTGAATTACAGCCAGCGCCAACGGTTATTCTAGGTGTTTACTGTTCATGTTTCATGCGAAATACACCGAACGACACTTATAGAACCCGCAGCTTTTATAAACCCGTAGACACTGCCACACAAAAAAACAGCTTTGGCAAGCGAAATGGTTGTACCTGCCAGAATTAATAATCGATTCGTAACTGCATCCCGTGCAGACGACACAGACATATTGTTTTGAATTCTACGTGGGTTTACTGTCCGCGTGTAGACGCTATTGGTCACGCCACGTTGTCCCAGTTCGGTGGAATCATGTGAACGAATTACTTTCGCGCAATAATTGCGCCGTGGCTGAATGCTTCCTAAAGGTCTGCTGTAGTTGTGGTGTAAATTGCCTACATTTGTTTCTGGCTTAAAAAAGAACGGCGTTATATAAGAACCGCAATTTTATTGGTTTTTAACACATTAGGACACCCGTCGGTGGTTGTGCTTGATGTTATGAAGAAAGTCGAGCTGTCTATGGCATGTACATGAATGACTTGCAATAACGTCTGTTGTAGACAACATGTCAGTGGAAATACCAACATAATGCGTGACCTTTATATAATGCGTGACCTTTATATATTGAATAATTTTACTGACGCATTTTTCTAGGACCTTTGTAGTGTTTGCCCCGGTCCAGTATAACAGTCCAATAAATGCCACGTTTCTTGATTAAATTAATGTTAATCAGGTGATTCGGTTTGTTTGCTAACCCTTTTGAGGACTGCATATTAACATTTCAGTTGTTAGCAACTGCCTGCAACTCTGCTGTTTAAATAAATCAATTGTTCTGATATTCCTGTATCAGGAGTTTATTCACGACCACGCTTGCTTGCTTGCACGATGTCATAACTCAGCCGATGTCATAACTCAGCCGATGTCATAACTCAGCCGATGTCACACGTCAGCCGATGTCACACGACATTTTGTAAATACAGTAATGTATCATGTTCGCCTGTGTGGGTGTGTGCGTGCGTGCGTGCGTGCGTGCGTGCGTGCGTGCGTGCGTGCGTGCGTGCGTGCGTGCGTGCGTGCGTGCGTGCGTGCGTGCGTGCGTGCGTGCGTGCGTGCGTGCGTGCGTGCGTGCGTGCGTGCGTAAAACGATATCTACGAAGCAACATCGGCTGCGGGAAGAGATTTGCAGGCCGCTCTTACTCGATTCCTTCATGCGACTCGTGGGATCATCCCGATTCATAATTCATAAGCCATGCAAACGGTATCACATCGGAAGCACCGAGTGGCGCATTGTGTGAGCCATTATAATTATGCTGGACGTCGAGAACACTCAAGTCGCCATTCTCTCATATAGTTTTATTAGCGTTGGACGCTGGGGGTGAATCTCACTAATACGACCTCTAACCGCGCGCGTCGCTCGCCACTCGATGTGGTCAGTGTAGACGGGTCGGAGGAAACAATTCGATAATTACTTCACTCTTGGAATTTCTGCCTGCCTTGTTTTAATAATATGGTAATTACAGTATAATATAATAATAATAATAATAATAATAATGATAATATGGTAACTACAGTGTAATATAATAATAATAATATGGTAATTACAGTATTCCGCAACCTGGGGGTCTCTATTGATGTTAGTAACTATTCTTTGAAAGTAATATTTGGATTTTTTATCAAAAGGACTGCGGTTTGTTTTGACCTTTCTTTAACAAAACACAGCTTTGAAAAACAGATTGATATTCTCACAAACACACACACGATGCATGTTAAAGGGCAGTAGAAATCGTGAGACCGGCGAGTGCCCCCCCCCCCGTCAATTCATTCAGCCCATCGTCAGTCTGGTTTGTTGATGATCAAATATTTAGAGCGTTATTTGTATTAATTAAACTTATATGGCGCAATCGGTTTAATAATAGATTGTGTAGTTTTGTTAAAGTCGTCAAAAGAATTTACTTTGATCAGTAGATCGGGTGACCTGTGAAAGTGTGACGACCCTTAGATCGGGTGACTTGTAACAGTGTGACGACCCTTAGATCGGGTGACTTGTGACAGTGTGAAGACCCTTAGATCGGGTGACTTGTAAAAGTGTTTCGACCCTGAGATCGGATGACTTGTGTGTGTGTGACGACCCTTAGATCGGGTGACTTATAAACGTGTGTCGACCCTAAGAACGGATGACTTGTGTGAGTGTGACGACCCTTAGATCATAGTATATAGAACCTCACACATTTGTCCTGTTTTGCCGAATTCCGACTGGGGCCGCTCTAAACTAATGTAACAGTTCGTCCGTTGATTTCATCAAACCTAAATAACGCATTTGCACAAACGAGCAAGCGTGTAATCCGCGTTCCTAGATTTTTTTATTTTATCCAGTGTTTATTCTAAAACAAAACGAACGAAACATTGAATAGCGGGGGCAATTTTAAGCTTATTGTCCGTCGCTCTCCCGGCCGTGTTTGTCAGTCCCGTCGAGGTCATTACGCTGCGCATGATGTCTCCGTTCCCGGAGCGCTTTCACGCTAGCCCAATTATGAAAATGTGTTCATTTGCAACGCGTCGTGAATTATGTAGGTCGTGTTAATTGTGACAGCGGGCGCCGGCAGGGGGCGCTCGATCCTCGACCTGCTGTACTCGTGTCAAACGACCAAGTCGAGTAGTTGTAATCACAATATCACCATCGTTGTCCGGTAGGAGGCGCGATGATGGTAACCAAATAATTTAGTAAACTATAAACTACTATAGTACCTTTGATGATAACATGTTGATTATAATAATAACCTTATTGTTGTTATTATCATCATCGTCGTCGCCATTGTCTTGTCATCATCGTCGTTGTCACCATCATCATAGTCGTCGTCAACGCCATCATCATCATCAGCAGCATTAGTAATAGTAGTCATTGTCATTATCACTCAGTGGCGTATCTAGGATCTAGCAAAGGAGGAGGCCAGAGGAGAAGGCCAAAGGGGAGGCCAGAGGAGGAGGCCAGAGGGGGAGGCCAAAGGGGAGGCCAGAGGGGGAGGCCAAAGGGGAGGCCAGAGGAGAAGGCCAAAGGGGAGGCCAGAGGAGAAGGCCAAAGGGGAGACCAAAGGGGAGGCCAGAAGAGGAGGCCAGAGGAGGAGGCCAGATGAGAAGGCCAAAGGGGAGACCAGAGGAGAAGGCCAGAGGGGCGGCCAGAGGAGAAGGCCAGAGGGGAGGCCAAAGGGGGAGGCCAGAGGAGAAGGCCAAAGGGGAGGCCAGAGGGGGAGGCCAAAGGGGAGGCCAGAGGAGAAGGCCAGAGAAGAAGGCCAAAGGGGAGGCCAAAGGGGGGCCAAAGGGGAGGCCAGAGGGGGAGGCCAGAGGAGAAGGCCAAAGGGGAGACCAAAGGGGAGGCCAAAATAGGATACCAAAGGGGGAGGCCAGAGGGGGAGGCAAAGGAGGAGGCCAAAGGGGAGGCCTGAGGGGGAGGCCAAAGGAGAAGGCCAAATGTAAAGGGGGAGGCCAAAGGAGGAGGCCAACGGGGAGGCCTGAGGGGGAGGCCAAAGGAGAAGGCCAAAGGCAAAGTGGGAGGCCAAAGTGGGAGGCCAAAGGGGAGGCCAGGGGGGGGCAAATGGAGAGGCCAAAGGAGGAGGCCAAAGGGGAGGCCAGAGGTGGAGGGCAAAGGGAGAGGCCAAAGGGGGAAGCCAAAGTGGGAAGCCAGAGGGGGAGGCCAGAGAGGGAGGTCGGGGGGGGCAAAGGGAGAGGCCAAAGGGGAGGCCAAAACGCGAGGCCAAAGGAGGAGGCAAAACGGGGAGGCCAAATAGGCGGCCAATGGGGAGGCCAAAGGGAGTCACCCATTAGTTTACTACTGCCAGCGGTGCAACGGAAAAATACGGTGAAAAAATAATCGAAAGGGGGCCACTACCCAAATCTGCAGATACGCCACTGTTATCATTATCAGATTGCAGTGATCATCATAGTTATTTATTATCACCATTACCATTACTAGTCACCGCAGCTGTATTATAATTTCTACGCCCGCTACACAAAATATTACTCATCCGTGACCCCAGACACTACAGTATATTTGCCACTTAGCAAACATTCTGACAGCAATTTAACGAAATCCATCCCGACGGGAAATACAGTGTTTTGAATGGACGACCTTTACAGAGTCGGTCGTTTTGTTCTCGGGGGGCTCGTTTTTCAACTTGGTTAATAATTTAACACTTGCAAAAATGAGGTAAAACATTCATTGGTTTACTGGCTATGAACACTGTAAACACCTTTTCACAATGATAAATGATGTAGGTCTCAATGATAAGTGTAGATGTAGGTCAGACATGCCACTTTTTTGGTACCAATCTGTATTTTTAACCAGAAAATCTGTATAGATCTGTATCAACTATAAATAAATTATATATATATATATATATATATATATATATATATATATATATATATATATATATATATATATATATATATATATATATATATATATATATATATATATATATATATATATATATATTTCATTTGTATCAGGAGAGAGAATTTATTTCTTAATCTAGTCGGTGGCATGCGTGGCTGCCTTGGCGAGCTTCAGTATCTTTGTCGAGACGACCAGTTCATGGCAGAAGCTGTCAATGTTCATTTTGCACTGGAAATACGCAGTGATGGTGTCTGCGTGCAGTCTGTCTGCGTGCAGTCTGTCTGCGTGCAGTCTGTCTGCGTGCAGTCTGTCTGCGTGCAGTCTGTCTGCGTGCAGTCTGTCTGCGTGCAGTCTGTCTGCGTGCAGCCTGTCTGCGTGCAGCCTGTCTGCGTGCAGCCTGTCTGCGTGCAGCCTGTCTGCGTGCAGTCTGTCTGCGTGCAGTCTGTCTGCGTGCAGTCTGTCTGCGTGCAGTCTGTCTGCGTGCAGTCTGTCTGCGTGCAGTCTGTCTGCGTGCAGTCTGTCTGCGTGCAGTCTGTCTGCGTGCAGTCTGTCTGCGTGCAGTCTGTCTGCGTGCAGTCTGTCTGCGTGCAGTCTGTCTGCGTGCAGTCTGTCTGCGTGCAGTCTGTCTGCGTGCAGTCTGTCTGCGTGCAGTCTGTCTGCGTGCAGTCTGTCTGCGTGCAGTCTGTCGCGAGTGTCAGTGTGCACTTTGCGCAGAATCAAGAAGAGGCGCTCGACTTGCTGTGCGGGAGAGACAAGAGTGGTATCATGACCCTGGCCATCAGAAGGAAGCTTACAACTCACAGAGACGTCCTCAAAGAAAACAATCTCCGACTAGACATGGTCGATTGGGCCCGATCTCGCCCGGCCTCCTGTAGAGCGATGACGTCATCACCCAACAGCTGAAAATCGTCGAACTCCTCTTTCAGTTGTTCGGCGTCGACATCGGGGACAAAGCGGGCTGCCCGGCGTGCAGTCGGCTCATACGTGAGGTCGACACGCGCAGACGGGTCCAGAACACAGGTTCAATTTGATTAAAACAGAGTGCCGCCATCTATCGGGCGAGAAAACATTAAAATCAAATGTAATCCGCTAGGTTTCGCTTGAAACTTGCTTACGTCCGTTGCAATCGCCAACAATAGTTTGCAATTCGTCTGTCATACATTATATCGTTGCTAAAACACAGGAACCGTATCTTGGTAGATTTTCCCCTCAATTTGTAATAAATCCGTATGAAAATGTGATACGGCCATATCAATCTCACAACCCTAATAATTCGTATATCATACGGGAAATCCGTACGATGTGGCATGTCTGATGTAGGTCTTAATGATAAATGATGTAGGTCTCAATGATAAATGATGTAGGCCTCAATGATAAATGATGTAGGTCTCGCAGCAACAAACGCCATGGATCAATCTCGCTTATTGTAAAACTCCCCACCAGAGGCGCCACTAGCCATTTCGCTACTGCCACAACTTACATTTGATTCTGCACATTTTATTTCATTTGGTACACTCCTATTTTTTTCAAGAAATATCTCAGTTTCGATTGCATACAAATGTGTACGGTGTTTGCATCGAAAATGCTGGGTGGCGCCACTGTTGGGGAACGTGGCTTATTGTTTATGCTTACGTGTATACGCCAGGTGGCGTATCTATCGTTGCAGATAGTCACCAGGGGGCGGACCTGTTTCTTCTTTGATTATTGTCTAGGTAGTTCCAAATCGCATGTGACTGAAACGAACGGCAACTCGCGTACCAGGTAGAAAACGAGGGAACAAACACATTGTATTAACTTCTGTAACGATATATAAACAGCCCGAGAAGGTCCCGTCTTTATTTAGTTGACTTTGGGCAGTCTGCACATCTAAATAAAATATCTCAATGTTAAAATTCGACGCCACCTTTGCCAGAGTTTTTATGTCACGAACTGAGCGTGCGTGCGTGCGTGCGTGCGTGCTTGTGTATGCTGTATATGTGTATAGGCTGTGTACGTATATTCGTGCATACATGCGTTCGGCCCACCCGAGGCAGGCATTGCTACGGAACCCAGCAGTAAAATATTATTGGCAATACCTTTCCACAGACAAGGGTCATAGACATCGGGCAATGACCACAGTATGTGGCTTGACAATACAGTGTAGTCATCAAATATTAAGCCGGACAGCCCTGGACAGCTGCGACGTGACTAGACCTTTCTTGGATATTTGTTCTCTAGACGCGATCTTCTGCAACCCATGGATTATTTAAACAAATATGGCACTGCATCGGTTCTAGGCTGCACAGTGTTTCACCTAAAACCCTCACGGTTCACCCTCTAGATTATGCACTGTTTTGGACCCACTTGGGTCTCAGGAAAAATCTTCGACACAATTTGTTGAAGCGTTTATTCCACCCCGGCAGTAACTTTTATAAGAAATACACGTTAACTGGAATTTCTCGAGCATCAAATATTCTCAGTTTCTCGCTTGTTTATCGTGGCGTGTTCGAGGTGAATGAATTGCCTGTTGCGTAGATGCTCCTATTTCCCTACAGTACTGTCGACAGTAGCGAATGTAGGGCATAGTTAATTGTGCTGTATTAACTTTTATAAACTTATTTGAAGTGAAATGACATAAGTGCTATTGAGAAGACGTATTAGCAGATTTGGTGGTAGAAATCATTGGTAGTAAAATGGTGCATTTAAAATAGACAGTGATAGACTCGCGGTGGTTCGGTCGCACATGCAGGCGTTTGAAAAGAGATGAAAGTACCGGGTATGCCTTGCTCAACATGTCAGTGAAATTGTGGGGGCAGTTGTGTAGAAGGTTAAGAAAGTTTGATGGCCAAGTTTCCGTATAATCAGACGAAACGTTAGCGTGATCTGCAATGCACTTGTAGCGCACTGTGGCGCTACAAGTGCTTTGCAGCAACAGTGGCGCCACACGGTGAATCGCGAAACACTCAAACAAAAGATTATACCTGTACTCCGATTTTCGAATATTCGCCAGGTGACACCACTGAGCGGTCAGTGTTCAGCTGCTTCAACTTGTCAACAAATATCTTGCTACTAAACTAACCGCCTGGCGGTTTTGACGCATTCGTCGGTGATCCCTAGATGGCAGCACCACCCTTGTTGATATTACCAATGAATCTCGGAAGCTAACCAAATGTTGCAACAAGCTGACTGGACTGGTAAAACTTGACTTTGACAGTCTGTCATAATATGTGAGACATTTTAGTTCGGTGATTTGATTAAAAATGTGCTGACGTTTTGCTTGAAATCGCGTGTATTTAATGGCATGCATAGGAACAGTTGGTGTTATGTATAATTTAAGGCAAACACATAGAACGGGTTTCTCAAATGGACAGTTGTTATGGTAAACTATCCCTACTTTAGGTGTCGTAGCTTTGAATAGTTGCCACGATAATTTAGCTACATTATTGAATATATGTTCTTATAACAGGGCCCGTTGTAGGACTGTGGAGGCCCTGTGCAGTGATTGACTGGTCATCTGAGTTCGGTGGCATCGAGTTCAATTAAAATTCTGCCACCTAGCGACCTAAAAAAAACTAAACGGTGCATTTGTTGACATCAAGGCCTGTGGCAGGCGGCAACTATTCTGTTGAACAAGTCGGTGCAAAACATGTCTAAAACGTTGATTTCCTTCGAGCACGTAAATCACCTTGTTTAATCACCCATTAGTTTGGCAATTTACTTTTTTACTTAATTAGAACACAAATATATATATTAAAAAAATATTTCTAAATATAATAATAATAATAATAATAATAATAATAATAATATATGCCCCAGATATATAAGTGACGGTTTTACGACTGAGACAAAAACCTTACAGTGACTACACTCAATATATGCAGTGGCCCAACAGGTTATTCATGGAAACAAATTCACCCCAAACCAAGAGGCATCATTATATTACTACTATTATTATGTGGGCAACTTCCAAATATTCCCTGCCCTAAATCCCGCACTGGCCTTATCAAATGGCCTTATCAAATGGCCTTATCAAATGGCCTTATCAAATGGCCTTATCAAATGGCAAGGTGTCGAGGATCTTTCCCCAAACCGAATATTTTCGTTGAAGAAGAATGTTGTAATCAGTGTGAGTAATGGCACAAATTCTCTTGAATTCATTGGTTGTTGAACAAAATGTATTGCATACTAAATTAGTCAATAACATAATTTTAAAACAATAGTCTTAAACACAATTACATCAGTGACGGGAATCGATGTGTCACATATAAAGACCGACCAAGCCTTAGAGCAATGTACGTTTAGATTTATTTAATGTTCTGTACGTTAAATTTAGGGTTATGTACGTTCAGATTTAGTGTTATGTACGTTTAGACTTAGAGTTTTCCCTGTGGACGAACACTTGTTAATACTCAATCATATCATGTGTCACAATTTCTGCTGACTGACATACATTACAAACGGCGCTTCAACAAACATTCGTTACTTATTAATGCACTAAGGACGCCGAATGGACGGACGAAACACTAACAATCGATTTACGACGACACACAATCGCCATCTAACGACGTGCTAATGAGATTGAAGGGCCATTAACGAGATGTTAATTAATGATAATTAATATTTTATCACTGACTGCAGCGCGTGCTAGTCGACTTTATCCCAACGACACCCCAACAATGTATCGACATGGTCTTTATTAACATCCTACAAGGGTATTTACCCCCAAGATAATTACCTCGTGGACAGTTACATTGTAGGTAAATATGTTTATTTCAATTTCCCTACTGCAAAACATATTGTTTTCATGATAACCTGATGTTTGTTGTTTTATACGCATTTCATATATTGATTAATAGTATCTAACATACATTGTAAAGAACAATTTAATAATGGTTTATTATTGCTACCTATTGTTGTTATTCTCCTCCTTTTCCCTGTAGTCCGGGGGGAGGCTGGTACCGATACCAGTCGTCGATTTATGTTTCCCTTCTTCATAACTAGTCCCATTTTACTACCGTCTCCACCAATCGTCTCCACTCCCCTTTATCCCTCGCCTTCATTTTCCACTCCCACTCCCACTAAATCTCTCTTCACGCAGTCCTCCCATCTCAGTCTCGGTCTTCCTCTTCTCCTTCTACCCTCCACTCTAAGCACATCCACTCTCTTCGCCAATCGTATTCCTTCCATTCTTTCCACATGTCCAGCCCACATTTGCCTGCTCCTCACCAGCTTCCCTGTGAGACTCTCTCTCCCACCAGCTTCCCTGTGAGACTCTCGCCAACTTCCTCCCTCAACTCCTCCATTCTTCGCTTGTCGATTCTTTTTACTCCCGCAATTTTTCTCACCCATTTATTTTCGCAAACTTGCAGTCTCTCTTGTTGTTTTCCTATCATCGCCGTGGTCTCTAGGCCATGCTGGTGCTATGACTGAGTTAAGAACCTTTCCTTTTTGCTTCTCCCTTCTACTCACTTTCCCGCTGATCACCTCCTCTACTGCAGTGAATAACAGTGGGCTTAGGACACTCCCTGTCTCAGGCCGACGTCCACCTTGAATTACTCCAATATTCCCTGTCCGCGCACTACTCTACCTTTTGTCTCTTCATATGTGCCTTCGACCATCCTCACCTCGGCCTCTCGGACACCCATCCACCTCAACGTGACCATGGCCATATCTCTGGGAACTGTGTCGTTTGCCTTTTCAAGGTCTATGAATCCCAGACCCATATTCTCCTGTCCCTTCAGTTTCTTTTCCACCGGTTGTCTCAGAATGAACATCCCGTCCGCCGTAGCTCTTCTGAAACCTTGTTGTTCTTCTCCCATTTCACACTCCACTATCCTCCTTATCCTTCCATCCATAATCATTTCTAACACCTTCAGGACATGACTCAGCAAAGTGAAAGTCGAAAACATCTCCCTTTTTCCATACAGGGTCTATCAACCCCGTCCGCCACTCCTCTGGGGTCTTCCCCTCTCTCCTGCAGGTATTTAACAATCGCCTCAACCACCTGACCCCAACACATTCAGTCATCACCAGCATCTCCACTTGCACTTCATCAACGCCTGTCGCTCGTCCTCTCTTCAACTTCTTCATTGCTCTCACTACCTCTGCACCCCCACCCCCCACCCACCCAATCCCCTTCTCCTCTTATCACCTGGTTATCTTCTGGAGGCTCACTACCCTACGACCATTTCAATTCCTTTTGATCATGATTTGGTTGAACCCCGGGGTTGATTCTAAGATGGGTGTCGAACATTGATAGGAACACAGCACACCCGATTGTTTTCATGTTTTGTGAAAGTTCTGTTGTATTTCGTATCTTGGCTTAATTTATGAAATCTTGCCCAATTATCGGCTTCATATACGCAGTAGTTTCTGTCTGCATCAATGTTAGTTGATACCACACATTTGTATTTTAAATCACACAAAAAACGCAATTTTCTATGAGTAGAAAACCGTGATACAAATATGTTTTAGTTTCCTATAAAATAAATTACCCTTAACTGATATATGCGAGGTTCAGTTTAGAGAATGCGTCTACTTTCTGGGAGTTTATTAAAGCTAATACTCTATTATGACTCGAAAAACGAAATAAACATGTTTTTTTGCAGAAATTTACTTATTAGATCAACTGCTATTGGGCAAACGGAAAGATAACATATCTGGATGTAGGCTACATAAATCCAATTTCATAGGTTGAGGTGGTAACTAGGACAAATACAAAACTATGGTTCTTCTTTTCTGTATAGTATCCAACTTCAACATTCTGAAGAATAAAACTCTTTGAGGGAGTATTGCAAGATATAGTGGACTATCAAAGACAAAAGAAAGCACGAAAGCACCCAAAAATAAGAAAATGTTTTAAATTGAGTTTGAAATAGTCGGGACTGAACAGACGCTAGCTTGCGAGCCGGGACGTCTCGGCGGGCTCGAAGGAAGCCAGGGAGTGGGTGAGCAGGTTAGTTCGATTGGATCCAACAGAAATGCTAATGAAATATCACGATGGTCCAGGAAGGTTAAATCGCACCTACGCGCGCAATACGGTATCGTCATAAGTCGTAGTGATGTTTAACTGGCCTTTGGATTAGTTATTTGGAGACATCACAAATTAGGTTCATCAGCGAGTCGCCATTTTCTACGTAGGAAATGTGTCATCCTCTGATCATCCGCTGTTCATAATGGTCTGTGACGAGCCATCACGACGGGACACAGTTCTCGGCTGATGGTACTTTCGTGTAGGCCAACCATGAATCTCTATAATGTCGGCAACTTACCTGCCAGAAATTGTCGGGAAACTGCCATTAACGTCCGCGAGGTACGGAAACTCAATAACGAAACTAATTAGGTTAGCATGCTGCCTCGAGATATTGCCTCAAATAGGTTACTTGATGTTACGTTTTATTCCCGTCCACGACGCCGTCAATGGTTTCCAAACAGTTTCAAAACAAGCCCGTCCATTTTTTTCCTCCCATTTTATTACATTCGCGAAACCGAAAGTAGATCTACCTAGATGAATCGCGAATACAAATAAGCCTAAACGAACGAAGTTTAAATATAAATAAATAAAGTTTATTTGGCACTATCTCCTTTCCTTTTCTTAACGATGTAGACGGGCTTGACCGACGCCGCCGGCGTGTCACCCATCCTGGACATCCAGGACATCCCTAGTACAGAGAGACACCACGCCTGATAAATGTATGTAGCTGTCATGACCAGTTTCACCTTCCGCTGACCATCCACTGTCGTCTCGGCCGACGATACATTGTTGTGATTCAAGAAGCCAAGCAAAGGGCGTCGTCATTCAAGGGCTGAATGGAACTGACGTCGTAAATGTAATGCCGTTTGCTTCGCCATGTTAGACAATGTATGGGCTTGTAACGGTGAGGCCGACGAGGGGAGGGTATCGCGGGGTCCTCTCGCGGTTTTATGGCCTACTTGCCAGATAAATATATTAAAATAAAACGTTGAAATAAATCATTATGGTTGATAGGTCGGGTAAGGATTGTATTATAATTATGTGTTATGAAAAAGCTATGAGTGAATCGACAAATAAACAACATACCAAGTGGGCTCTCTTTATTCTCATGGTGAATATATCGGGCGTAAATTAGTAACATATTTACATCACTAAATCACTAAATGTAAGTGATTTTAAATTGTTATTACGTTTCGCTGATTTGCACAAGCTGCAATATGATATATGCGTGATCAAAATATTAGAAATATTAATCATTGTGTATTTTGTGCATCTGCGAATCAACACCTCAACGAGGTCCATTTGCCGAGCGTAACCACGTTAAAGCTTTCCTGAAAAGGACGTCAGTGAGCTACTTAGTTGATATAGATTGCGGGTGACGGAGACAAACAACAGGGCCAAGGTTTTCAGT
This sequence comes from Lamellibrachia columna, assembly GCA_963662155.1. Lineage (NCBI taxonomy): Eukaryota > Metazoa > Annelida > Polychaeta > Sabellida > Siboglinidae > Lamellibrachia > Lamellibrachia columna. The sequence goes on from OY759273.1 coordinate 2,234,290, forward strand.
CCAGGGTTTCGACGCAGACTCAATTCGCCGGTAACTAGTCAAACAAGATGATTTCATGCGGCGGCCAGTCACCCCCTCCCCCAGTGACGACACCACAGACCGGGGGTTGACAGGCGACACCTTCTCCCCAGCCCAGGGTTGACAGGCGACGCCGGGGAAAACCGCTAATGCCCTTTACACCTGTCTGATATTATTGATGGTTGGATTTCTGGCGGCCGATGTCTGATTTCCCAGTAGGCGGACCGACGACGGACGGTCACAGGTGCAAAAGTCGTCTGCTGGATGCGGCCCGTCGCCGTCGCCGCGCCGCCTAATGCCTCGTAATTGGATTGAACGATATCAGGTTCAACTTTATCGACGCGGGAGAGCATCAAGGCGGTTGTTCCGAGGACAAAATAAGACACTGGACGGTAAGTGTCGGAGCTTGTGGGCGGACCAAGTACGGACTGTCTTGTAGACGCCCTCATCAACCGTCAGTTTCCCGCCCTCTGCTATCGGCTATGAATACGCGAGCCGATTACTTTCGCGTCGTCGTTGAGTGGCTGAATACCAGAGAAATCGAATTGGTGTTTTAGAATGACCAGGTCTTCTAGAGGTGAAGTATAGATATCTGTTGTCGTGCTTGGGTAACACAACGTAATGTATCTTTTAAACATTTCCCCTGAATCTCCCCATCAATCGACGTAGACAAGTAGCCGGATAATCCACTAAAAGCTCTAGAAGGTAATTCCACCCGGCCAGTCGCTAATGCGATGAGTCGCGTACAACAACAGATAATGACAAAAGCACTGCGCTCGTTTGGGCGAGCGAATATCATAATCAAATCCCCCGGGTCAATGCAAAGACAACTGACGTAGCCTGGCGTCTAATGGACGGATAAAAGCTTCGCGTTGCCCGCGTTCCTTCGAGACAAGGCCGCCTCAGAGTGCGTGTATGTGACATACGGCTGATTTTCATGGCAAATTCTCAACGATACATTACATTGTTTTCATAAAAAAAAACTGTGCAATTTTCAAAGTTGATCAAATAAATATTGTTGAATCTTCAACATAACATGGTTGGTAGATTCCTTTAACATATTCAGTTGTATGGTTCAACTGTTTTCATATATCCACTTTAATGTGACACGTTATTTCAATTTTATAAATGTACCGGTCCTACGTTAACGGAATCAATATTGTTGAAACATCAGCTTAACATGGTTCTTAAGAGGTTCGTTAGACTGGTGATTGTAACGCAATAGATGTTTTGATCGTTGTTCACAGTCAATTGAGCTGTTTTGCCAACTAGTTTCTCTGATGAAGTTTGTTGGAAGTTGCCGAAACGTTGCAACAACACCAAAGTTAAATTGACTGTGAAAAACGGTCAATACAACATTCACCGAATGTCAACGTCACTGCTGTTTGTCGCGTAACAAAGCCTCGTCGTCCGGAAAAAGGACGCCAGACGGTGCATTGACACAGGTCTGTGACACATCGGAAGAAATCCAAATCGTCATCTGGCAATGAATCAAAGACGTCATTTTGAAGAAAATATGTTAACAAAAATGAACGTTTGTCCTGGTTCTTACGAAAGTGTGTCAACAAAATATATGTCTATATTGCAACATTGGAAGACAACTGAACAAATATCTCAGCATGCGTAAAGTAACGGATTCGTCATCTTTTTCCTCTTCTTCCCATGTACTGCACCATCCCACTCTGGAGCACTGACGCACTGTTAGAGTTAGTGACCGCACGACAGACTGCACATGTCTCCCCTGTGTCTGATATATTTCACTTCCCCTGGCGCAGACTCCGGGTAACAGAGACTTACAGCGTTTGTATAATGCGTTTGTATAATGCGAAAGACACACATTTCCAACTCCTTCCCACATGCCAGATGCAAGGCAAGTGTAATCATTAAATGTCTCGCAAGACAGGATAATCTCAAATTAAAATGCTGCAGGACGCTCGTGCATTGCTACGTTTGCCATTAAACACTTGTGGGCGTAAACGATAGAACAGCACAGTCTGGAGATACAGAACACGGATACAGAGTCTGGGCGTAAACGATAGAACAGCACAGTCTGGAGATACAGAACGCGGATACAGAGTCTGGGCGTAAACGATAGAACAGCACAGTCTGGAGATACGGAACACGGATACAGAGTCTGGGCGTAAACGATAGAACAGCACAGTCTGGAGATACAGAACACGGATACAGAGTCTGGGCGTAAACGATAGAACAGCACAGTCTGGAGATACAGAACGCGGATACAGAGTCTGGGCGTAAACGATAGAACAGCACAGTCTGGAGATACAGAACGCGGATACAGAGTCTGGGCGTAAACGATAGAACAGCACAGTCTGGAGATACAGAACACGGATACAGAGTCTGGGCGTAAACGATAGAACAGCACAGTCTGGAGATACAGAACACGGACACATAGTCTGGGAGTAAACGATAGAACAGCACAGTCTGGAGATACGGAACACGGATACAGAGTCTGGGCGTAAACGATAGAACAGCACAGTCTGGAGATACAGAACGCGGATACAGAGTGTGGGAGTAAACGTAAACAGCCCGGTCAGGAGATGCAGAACGCGGACACAGAGTGTGGGAGTAAACGTAAACAGCCCGGTCTGGAGATGCAGAACGCGGATACAGAGTCTGGGCGTAAACGTAAACAGCCCGGTCAGGAGATGCAGAACGCGGACACAGAGTCTGGGCGTAAACGATAGAACAGCACAGTCTGGAGATACAGAACGCGGATACAGAGTGTGGGAGTAAACGGAAACAGCCCGGTCAGGAGATGCAGAACGCTGACACAGAGTGTGGGAGTAAACGTAAACATCACGGTCTGGAGATGCAGAACGCGGACACAGAGTCTGGGAGTAAACGTAAACAGCACGGTCTGGAGATACAGAACGCGGACACAGAGTGTGGGAGTAAACGTAAACAGCCCGGTCTGGAGATGCAGAACGCGGACACAGAGTCTGGGCGTAAACGTAAACAGCACGGTCTGGAGATGCAGAACGCGGACACAGAGTCTGGGCGTAAACGTAAACAGCACGGTCTGGAGATGCAGAACGCGGACACAGAGTCTGGGCGTAAACGTAAACAGCCCGGTCTGTAGATACAGAACACGGACACAAAGTCTGGGAGTAAACGTAAACAGCCCGGTCTGGAGATGCAGAACGCGGACACAGAGTCTGGGCGTAAACGTAAACAGCACGGTCTGGAGATGCAGAACGCGGACACAGAGTCTGGGAGTAAACGTAAACAGCACGGTCTGGAGATGCAGAACGCGGACACAGAGTCTGGGCGTAAACGTAAACAGCCCGGTCTGGAGATACAGAACACGGACACAAAGTCTGGGAGTAAACGTAAACAGCCCGGTCTGGAGATGCAGAACGCGGACACAGAGTCTGGGCGTAAACGTAAACAGCACGGTCTGGAGATGCAGAACGCGGACACAGAGTCTGGGAGTAAACGTAAACAGCACGGTCTGGAGATGCAGAACGCGGACACAGAGTCTGGGCGTAAACGTAAACAGCCCGGTCTGGAGATACAGAACACGGACACAGAGTGTGGGAGTAAACGTAAACAGCCCGGTCTGGAGATGCAGAACGCGGACACAGAGTGTGGGAGTAAACGTAAACATCACGGTCTGGAGATGCAGAACGCGGACACAGAGTCTGGGAGTAAACGTAAACAGCACGGTCTGGAGATACAGAACGCGGACACAGAGTGTGGGAGTAAACGTAAACAGCCCGGTCTGGAGATGCAGAACGCGGACACAGAGTCTGGGCGTAAACGTAAACAGCACGGTCTGGAGATGCAGAACGCGGACACAGAGTCTGGGCGTAAACGTAAACAGCACGGTCTGGAGATGCAGAACGCGGACACAGAGTCTGGGCGTAAACGTAAACAGCCCGGTCTGGAGATACAGAACACGGACACAAAGTCTGGGAGTAAACGTAAACAGCCCGGTCTGGAGATGCAGAACGCGGACACAGAGTCTGGGCGTAAACGTAAACAGCACGGTCTGGAGATGCAGAACGCGGACACAGAGTCTGGGAGTAAACGTAAACAGCACGGTCTGGAGATGCAGAACGCGGACACAGAGTCAGGGCGTACACGTAAACAGCCCGGTCTGGAGATACAGAACACGGACACAAAGTCTGGGAGTAAACGTAAACAGCCCGGTCTGGAGATGCAGAACGCGGACACAGAGTCTGGGCGTAAACGTAAACAGCACGGTCTGGAGATGCAGAACGCGGACACAGAGTCTGGGAGTAAACGTAAACAGCACGGTCTGGAGATGCAGAACGCGGACACAGAGTCTGGGCGTAAACGTAAACAGCCCGGTCTGGAGATACAGAACACGGACACAGAGTCTGGGAGTAAACGTAAACAGCCCGGTCTGGAGATGCAGAACGCGGACACAGAGTCTGGGAGTAAACGTAAACAGCACGGTCTGGAGATGCAGAACGCGGACACAGAGTCTGGGAGTAAACGTAAACAGCACGGTCTGGAGATGCAGAACGCGGACACAGAGTCTGGGCGTAAACGTAAACAGCACGGTCTGGAGATGCAGAACGCGGATACAGAGTCTGGCAGGAGAAGATCCATCCGTTGGCCAACAACTCTTAGAGTAATTCAAGGCCAGTTTCACGTGCAAGAGGGCGCCAGTCAGTACAAGTTCAGACATTAATTTGTACTGGAACATCTGATGTACGGATGTTCCGCGCTGATCATTCACCGAGCCCCTTGAGTACACAACTGAAGCCAGTATGACCAACGCGTTTGCTTCCACATCCGTCTGCGGTCGTGACTGGTTGGATCATTATGAAGCTGTGCCACATGACCAACTAGAAGCAGCCGATGACTCTGTAGGACAAACAGTGTTTCTCTTTTGCACCTGACACGTGCGAATTCTGTCAACCGGAAAGTGCGCACTTAGTCCGATTACATCCCGTAGGGTCAACGGGTGCCTCTAGCGCGTCACCGCAGCGGTTCAGGGCTTCAATGTAGAAGTCTTACGCGTGATTACTACTGCAGCAGTTTTTGTGATGGGAACTTCAAAGAACTGTTCGTTCAGGTAGAGAAGATTAAGCAAAGCAATCTATTCAGTCAATGTGCCACAAAAACGCAACATGGTAATTTTCCTGTAATGTCTACAGTCATCCATCATTGTGTTTTTAATGCTAACTGGATTCCCTCCGGGCCGATCTCCTGTGGTTTTAATATGTACGTATACGTAAGTACGTATACATAAGTACGTGTACGTAAGTACGTATACGTAAGTACGTATACGTAAGTACGTATACGTAAGTACGTATACGTAAATACGTATACGTAAGTGCGTATACGTAAGTACGTATACGTAAGTACGTATACGTAAGTACGTATACGTAAGTACGTATACGTAAGTGCGTATACGTAAGTACGTATACGTAAGTACGTATACGTAAGTATGTATACGTAAGTACGTATACGTAAGTACGTATACGTAAATACGTATACGTAAGTGCGTATACGTAAGTACGGATGTACATATTACCATTATAGCTCTGACCTAAAAGGGGCGTGGTCCATTTGTTTCGAATACGCCATTGACCTCCCCACCTGACAGACCTTTTCATAGGAACACCAACGTGATATCTCAGGAAGCATGCAGTCACGCTGTAATTAAAGCGCGAAAGGCTTTTTCATATATTAACTTATATTACTAACTGAGGCAGTTGTGAAAAACATAGCTGTTCAGACTTCGAACGGCAGCAAGATGATTCAAACCCCGGAAAATAGCTACATTTGCCGAACATCATGTGCCCGGATGTAACCCATATACATCTTTCAACGCTAGTGATTGGTTGTTGCCACAACCAAGCTCAACTCCACGTTTACTCGGGTGGTCCTCGTTATTCATGAAGTCCGGTTGAGGCTGGCTCCGATCGTACCGGTTAAATTATTAATTCCCTTTTTATTCCAGGAGTCATAGCAAAAATATTGTCATCACTGATTCATGCGTCTACCCACACTGTCCCTTCCCATGCCGTTGCCGTCTACTCTCGCACCTACAGCGTGACAGCAGACATTGCGAGACTATTCCAGTCAGGTATCAAGTCCACTCGCCGGCTAATTCATTTCTACTCCGGCCACCCAGACTTGTCCCTCACCAGCGGGAATGAGTAATTACGTCGCTGGTATCTCGACTGAGAAAGTGCGCAGTTTGGCGCAATGAGATCGTCGCGCGAGCCGGAAGTCCGGCCGCTTCAAATCAACGGTTTACCGCGATGGGGGCGTCATTGCCGCCTGGGTTGGGCAACGAATTAGTCTCGATGATCTCATATAATTAGGAACTGAAGATCTCCCCCAAGCGGCTATGCATTTTGTAGATATCGTCGTGAATGTCCAGTGATTTATTGTTGTGAATGACACATATATAGTATGGCAACAAACAGGACCGAATCTACGACAATCACTTCATTTATTATTATGTCTTTGTAATGATGTGGGTATACGTCTATGTGTTTGTAATGGTGTGGGTATACATCTATGTCTTTGTAATGATGTGGGTAGACGTCTATGTCTTTGTAATGATGTGGGTAGACGTCTATGTCTTTGTAATTATGTGGGTATACATCTATGTCTTTGTAATGATGTGGGTAGACGTCTATGTCTTTGTAATTATGTGAGTATACATCTATGTCTTTGTAATGATGTGGGTAGACGTCTATGTCTTTGTAATGATGTGGGTAGACGTCTATATCTTTGTAATGATGTGGGTAGACGTCTATGTCTTTGTAATGATGTGGGTAGACGTCTATGTCTTTGTAATGATGTGGGTAGACGTCTATGTCTTTGTAATGATGTGGGTAGACGTCTATACTTGTGAACCCATATGACAGCGTGGTGGTTATTAGGAATGAATAATGAAGTTTTAAATAATGGTGATTTAAAATGTACGTTTGTCTACATATATTGATGTTAAAACCCTAACACATGACATTTTGTAAATAATAATGACAATATATGTCCTTTAATATAAAATTCCGTACTATTTGCGTTGTTAGAGGAACTGTAGCTAACTACTTATGTGTAACGTTGATGTTTGTTTCAATGAATAACATAATATATAAATATATGACTAGCTATTACAATTGATAATTAAAAACTATCTAATAAAAGAAAATAGTCGAAATAAAGTCTTTAGATACGTAAAATAGTTCATAACTATTACAATTGGTAGAAACGTAAAATAGTACATAGCTATTACAATTGGTAGATACGTAAAATAGGACATAGTATATAGCTATTACAATTGGTAGATACGTAAAATAGTATATAGCTATTACAATTGGTAGATACGTAAAACAGTATATAGCTATTACAATTGGTAGGTACGTAAAATAGTATATAGCTATTACAATTGGCTATTAAAATATGTTTAAATGCATAAAATAGCTATACAAATGAATCTGTACATTTTTTTAAACGAAAACAATAACTTTTGTTTTTATAATTATGGTGTGATACCAGGATTGCGATTTGTGAGATGTTTCTGCACAGGTTTAATGCATGAAATCATACAAACAGTCAGTAGACTTGGAAGTCTTGAATTTCGAACTCTCCGTGTTTAGTTGCATTGCTTGTCACCTGCGACACAGTAGCGTCGAGTGCAAATCCCTCCATTTATTCCATACATGAGCAGGACTTGTTGAATGGATACCGCTCCAACCTTTTGCGCAGAGAGTCTGTATTAGGACACATTAAAGAAGAGATGGTTGTCTGTGGTTCCCGCTGTTCATCAATGGATACAATGAACATGGATGGATTTGCAAGCTGCGTCTGTGCTGGTCAGAGCGCGTCTGTGCCGGTCACACGCGGAGCGCTGGCGAATTGAACGATTTTCTACTGCAGCTGGTCGGCGTTCGGATGCTCGCGGCGTCTTCAGCGGCTGCATTACCGGCCTCTTTAGTGAAGTCGACCGTGGGCCGCTGTTTGCGTTGTACAATTGCATCAACACGCTGCGCCGACTCCGACCGCTGATATTACGAATGAGGTTTGCACGGAAGGTTCTGGCTGATGCGGTGGTCGGGTGCATCCGTCTTCTTCCGTCAGCGCAGTCGAAGGATTTGGCCTTCGCAGAGCTGCAGTTGAAATAGCCAAGGGGAAAGTCGAGGATCATGCCCGTCGAAGACGTCACTTTCTTTGGCTGTTTGGAACCTTATTAAAATGCAGTAAACACGAGCAATACACGCGTATTTCATATATGTAATAATTAGTTTATGCATAGCAGGAAAGGTACTTTACAGCAACCATATACAAATATAAAATTATGACCTTGTCATAAAAACCGCAACATCATAATATTATGATGTCGCTCGCAACATTCGACGATAAACTTACTTCCTATCAATTATTTGGAGCACATTTCTTCTGCTTCTAGATGACAATATACAGAGTGGTGGTGGCACTAAGTCGAGATAACATTATGCAGAGTGATGGTGGCACTACATCTAGATAACAATATACAGAGTGGTGGTGACACTAAGTCTAGATAACAATATACAGAGTGGTGGTGACACTGTTAGTGTTAAGTATGTAGGAAATATAACAACAATATAACAACAATATATTTGTATTACGAGACAAAGAAGTGTTCGAGTGTACACTCGAAGTATTCAGCCTTTGTAGTGGATACAACTGTTGTTATCGCCATTGTTATCTATGTATGTCAAGGGTCAATACCTGTTTTTTTTTCTATATGTGATGCTCATCTTGGTGCGGGTGACTTTGTTAAATAGCTGTTTCATTTTGTAAATTATGGCGAAAAGAAGCGCATATAGTAATATATACATCCTGACCACGAGCACCAGACGTCACCCCAAGATAGAAGTGCTTGGTTGTAGCGTACACACGCAGGAACGTTGACATGTACACCTGATTGTAGCGTACACACGCAGGAACGTTGACATGTACACCTGATTGTAGCGTACACACGCAGGAACGTTGACATGTACACCTGATTGTAGCGTACACACGCAGGAACGTTGACATGTACACTTGATTGTAGCGTACACACGCAGGAACGTTGACATGTACACCTGATTGTAGCGTACACACGCAGGAACGTTGACATGTACACCTGATTGTAGCGTACACACGCAGGAACGTTGACATGTACACTTGATTGTAGCGTACACACGCAGGAACGTTGACATGTACACCTGATTGTAGCATACACACGCAGGAACGTTGACATGTACACTTGATTGTAGCGTACACACGCAGGAACGTTGACATGTACACCTGATTGTAGCGTACACACGCAGGAACGTTGACATGTACACTTGATTGTAGCGTACACACGCAGGAACGTTGACATGTACACCTGATTGTAGCGTACACACGCAGGAACGTTGACATGTACACCTGATTGTAGCGTACACACGCAGGAACGTTGACATGTACACCTGATTGTAGCGTACACAAGCAGGAACGTTGACATGTACACCTGATTGTAGCGTACACACACAGGAACGTTGACATGTACACTTGATTGTAGCGTACACACGCAGGAACGTTGACATGTACACCTGATTGTAGCGTACACACGCAGGAACGTTGACATGTACACTTGATTGTAGCGTACACACGCAGGAACGTTGACATGTACACCTGATTGTAGCGTACACACGCAGGAACGTTGACATGTACACCTGATTGTAGCGTACACACGCAGGAACGTTGACATGTACACCTGATTGTAGCGTACACACGCAGGAACGTTGACATGTACACCAGATTGTAGCGTACACACGCAGGAACGTTGACATGTACACCTGATTGTAGCGTACACACGCAGGAACGTTGACATGTACACCTGATTGTAGCGTACACACGCAGGAACGTTGACATGTACACCTGATTGTAGCGTACACACGCAGGAACGTTGACATGTACACTTGATTGTAGCGTACACACGCAGGAACGTTGACATGTACACTTGATTGTAGCGTACACACGCAGGAACATTGACATGTACACTTGCAAGCACGCTCATATACTTGATAGTTGATACACTGCAAAGTGGAAATGAACAATTCATGTTCGAAATTGACTTAGCATAGCCGATCATTCGCAAGTTAGCGCGTGTGTGCGCGTGTGTGCGTGCGTGCGTGCGTGCGTGCGTGCGTGCGAGCGTGCGTGCGTGTGTCTAAGTGGTTGCCGCACGTTTAGGACATTCGCGCGACACTTTTCACAACGCTACCTGCGTGTACTGAGTGCGCGTGGGTTTCAACAACGTCCGAGATGAGCCGTGCATAGAAATGGCACCATCAACACCTCACTAACACTGTTATCGGCGCAAAATACCCATTATCAGTGACGCGATTATTCGGACGCCAACAATGATTTGGGCATTCTACGATGACACGAAGTGAAATTAAGCATAGATGGAAACTGGCGTTAGCGTTACAACATTACAACGTTACAACGTTACAACGTTACAGCGTTACAACGCAAAACGCATGGTTCGTTAAAACGCAACGAAAGACTTGTTACCAAGTATTTGTGAGAATGCAATGTTACTTTATACGAAGATAATGCTATTTTCTGAGAATACATTAATTGAGACGTCTAGCACTGACAGCATGTTTCTTAAGTTGATTATAATCATGACCACAGTATGTATTGTACGTCAAATTATGGATCATTTTACGTCATCGCGACCATATGTAATTTGATTTATAGATGTGTGTGTGTGTGTGTGTGTGTGTGTGTGTGTGTGTGTGTGTGTGTGTGTGTATATATATATATATATATATATATATATATATATATATATATATATATATATATATATATATATATATATATATATATATATATATATTTAGTTATTTATTATTTACAATGTTGTTTCTATTAGTTGTTGTTTCATTGAATAGTTAATAATAATAGTTAATAATAATATATAATATGGTGTTTTGTTATATTATCCTTACGTGATTGAGGGATGGTATCGTACGTGTGTGCATGTTTGCACGCGGGATGCGTGGTAGCAAGCCCTCTGTGACGGCCGGCCGCGTACGTGTTCGTCTATGTTGAGAAGCCCCCGAGATGGTGTCTACGAGGTCCATTATAGACTGACCACAGCTGCTACGTACTTGTGTGTGTCTGGAGAGTCGACAGACATGACGACATATCTAATTGAAATCAAATCAAGTCAAATTTGTTTTGAAACCGCATATCTCTAAGAATAGAATCAGGGGTGTTTGCAAAAAATAAATAAATTCATTAATTAAAATAGAATCAGGGGTGTTTACAGAATACGAATCAGGGGTGTTTACAATAAAAAAATTATGTTATATGCCTTCAACGTCTTCTAAACAACAATAGCCTGATGGTTGCTTACGCACCTAGGGCTCACTCGGATGGTTGCTTACGCACCTAGGGCTCACTCTGATGGTTGCTTACGCACCTAGGGCTCACTCTGATGGTTGCTTACGCACCTAGTGCTCACTCTGATGGTTGCTTACGCACCTAGGGCTCACTCTGATGGTTGCTTACGCACCTAGGGCTCACTCTGATGGTTGCTTACGCACCTAGGGCTCACTCTGATGGTTGCTTACGCACCTAGGGCTCACTCTGATGGTTGCTTACGCACCTAGGGCTCACTCTGATGGTTGCTTACGCACCTAGGGCTCACTCTGATGGTTGCTTACGCACCTAGGGCTCACTCTGATGGTTGCTTACGCACCTAGGGCTCACTCTGATGGTTGCTTACGCACCTAGGGCTCACTCTGATGGTTGCTTACGCACCTAGGGCTCACTCGAGTGCTCTGGACGAAGTCTATGTATTCTGCTACACTGCATACTTTGCCACGTCGAGTACGTCAACTATTTGACTCTGCACGCCAACCTACCACTTTCGGCGGCTGGTCGCTTTAGGGCATCAGAACCTACTCACGTGTATTTAGTTGCAAGTTATGAAGCATTAATGTAAGACCCATCTTGGCGCATTCAGTTATACACAGTTGTCAACAGATTTGGTTTGGTGTAAACATGCATTAAGGAACACTTGGCGCTCCTGTATCCGTCAATATCCGTTGAAACGAGCTGTTATTTTCGGAATCGCGTCGGTTCTCCACTCTAAGCCGCGAAGCCCAAACTGACTGTTTGCGTGAGCTTCGTAATGAATCCACATGTTGTGTAAACTGTACAACACGTACAGGTTTGTGTGCGAAGATACAATTCCAACGTCGTGGCAGAAACGACGGTAGCTCCTTGCTGTACGTTGCTTAGCATATTGTATAATGACGTCCTTTGGGCCGCACATTGCTTTCTGTCTCGCACTCTCGTTCATCTGTTTGAGTAACACCTCACCGAGCGTCTTTCGTCTTCCTTATAATTTCCCTCCCTTTCGGAAATGTCAGTCCTCAGCCCAGTACCCTGGGCGATGTGTACATCAACGCTGGCGAGTGTCTCCCAGTTGTACGGAGACTGACAAGCCACCAGGAGATGCTTCACAACACGAGTTGGAAGGTTAACGTTAACATATAAAAAGTTGACACGTGCACATGGGACGGCGGTGACAAGAAAGACTCATGCAGTCACTTCAATTAGTAACTGTGAGGTGACATTCCGCACACAGGGGGTAACTGTGAGGTGACATTCCGCATACAGGGGGTAAATGCGCAACCTGCTGTGGTCTCCGTTTCTCATTTCTCCGTTTGTCAGTCCGTTCCACTCACATCTTTCTGCCAAGTACTTCGCTTGGGGACACGATAGATAAAAATAGATGATACACACAACATGAACAGGGCACATCAAGAGAGAACTAAAAGAGATGATACACACAACATGAACAGGGCACATCAAGAGAGAACTAAAAGAGATGATACACACAACATGAACAGGGCACATCAAGAGAGAACTAAAAGAGACGATACACACAACATGAACAGGGCACATCAAGAGAGAACTAAAAGAGACGATACACACAACATGAACAGGGCACATCAAGAGAGAACTAAAAGAGATGATACACACAACATGAACAGGGCACATCAAGAGAGAACTAAAAGAGACGATACACACAACATGAACAGGGCACATCAAGAGAGAACTAAAAGAGATGATACACACAACATGAATAGGGCACATCAAGAGAGAACTAAAAGAGACGATACACACAACATGAACAGGGCACATCAAGAGAGAACTAAAAGATCTATTGAAATTTGCAACCGAAGAAAGAAAAATCTTCAGAAAAAGAAAAACAACACGATGACCTTACTGGAAGACCCAATCTTACGAAGAAATGAAGAGAAAAGCGAAAGATCTGTCTAAACAGAAAAACGAAAGATGAGCCGAAGACCACGGGTCAGAAGCATTAGTAGCATACGGTTCTCGTGACTGGACAAAGTTCATTGCAATTTCCTCGCTGGTAGACCTGCTCATTCGAACACAAATAATCTGTGAAGTATTCAACCGTGCTGCAATCAGTGCACGAAAGCTATCAGTCCATCAATGTCTGTTGGCAGCTACTCTGGTACACAGCTACGTCACTCGGGACAATAGTATATGCAACAGAAATGAAAACCACACTGACGTGCAGGCGTTCCACCACGCAGCACCACAACGGAAACGTCGCGCCCACCACACGCGTGAGTACACAACTCCCCGTAGGCTGGCAGTTTTTCGACTTAAGTGATCTGCAGGAAAATGAAGGACGACAAACGGGCAAGAATTTGTTTCATGAATTATTAGCGCTCGTCTCCATCTGGGATGACAAGCGTGTAAATGGCTAAGTGAAAAAACACGCACATCGTGGAAAACCGAAAATTTAAACATTGACGCAATTCTTGGTGGAGGCAATCACTTGCAATTCGCGTTGTTAAAATGTATATGCCGTCTGAGAATAAGACAAACAAGGATAGCAGGTTTCAATTGCTCGGTCCACATAGTACACACTGCGGGAGACCATGTACACGCATACACATGTACACACAGAGTACACACTGCGGGGAGACCATGTACACACATACACATGTACACACAGAGTACACACTGCGAGTAGATCATGTACACACATACACATGTACACACAGAGTACACAATGCGGGGAGACAATATACACTCATACACATGTACACACAGAGTACACACTGCGGGGAGAACATGTACACACATACACATGTACACACAGAGTACACACTGCGGGAAGACCATGTACACACATACACATGTACACAATGAGTACACACTGCAGGGAGACAATATACACGCATACAAATGTACACACAGAGTATACACTGCCGGAAGACCATGTACACGCATACAAATGTACACACAGAGTACACACTGCGGGGAGACAATATACACGCATACACATGTACGCACATAGTACACACTGCAGGGAGACAATATACACTCATACACATGTACACACAAAGTACACACTGCGGGGAGACAATATACACGCATACACATGTACACACAAAGTACACACTGCGGGGAGACAATATACACGCATACACATGTACACACAGAGTACACACTGCGGGGAGACCATGTACCCACATACACATGTACACACAGAGTACACACTGCGGAGAGACCATGTACACACATACACGTGTACACACAGAGTACACACTGCGAGTAGATCATGTACACACATACACATGTACACTGCGAGGAGACCAACTACCCACATACACATGTACACACAGAGTACACACTGCGGGGAGACCTTGTACATACATACACATGTACACACAGAGTACACACAGTAGATCATGTACACACATAGTACACATGTACACACATAGTACACACAGTAGATCATGTACACACAGAGTACACATGTACACACAGAGTACACACTGCGGGGAGACCGGGTCGAAATAAATATGGCAGAATGATTACATCTAAAGACGACATGAAGCAAATAAGGGAAGATGCAATGGATGTGTGAAAACATGTGTATGTGGGCATGTGGACATGTGGGCATGTGGGCAGCTTTGATGATTTAGATTTGTTCTCATAGTTAAGACAAAAGGCGGCATTTGTGCTTTCTCTGTGGAACCCGCTCCCCATTAGCGATATGTCAGATGAACTATAATGCGTTTCCGATCCTTCACGAGAAGCCTCAACTTTTGACCTTTCTTTTCCCTTTGTTCATCAGTGTAACCTCCAACTGTAGACAACTTGGAATTGTATATCGACTGTTGAGTTTGCCGTGCTCCAGAAAAAAATGCAAAGGTAATTATCTCAATGAAGCAAACATCGTAAACGTATCCAAAATATGTCGACTTAGTTCGTGGTATTAATTAATAATTTGCCAGAGAACTTGAGAAGCAATTTTCGTAGGATTAAACAAAATGTTACATATATATAGGCCAAAGTCTCGTACAAAAATATTTAGCTGATCAAAAATGTAGAACCTGTAAGGAATGGCATCGTGTTGTGTGCAACAATTAAGGACTATAAGAACAAGAGCGATGATGAAACATCAGTTCAATACAGAAACTATCTGGAACCGAATGAACGGCTAATTGTGATTGCTGTGTTAGGGTAGTTCCGATGCCCGCTCGGAGTAGTCACTCTGCTTGTCGTCCGCCGTAAGAGCGCATTACGATTCCAGCGCCACAGTCTCCGTTCTCCGTTCTGTCGTGTCTTCAAGTGAGCGGTCGTTGTCACCGCCAGCGACACACCGCGGCGCCGCTGAGCGAGACCAGCCACAGCAGTCTACCTACGGGAAGGCAACGCGTGTGTGCGTCTGTCTGGTGCTCCCTGTACGAAGAAAATCACTCGATATATTGTACTAAGTATCGCTGGACCAATCACGGCACAGCTCACCCACAGTGCAGGTGCTCACTACTGGAGATTGGTACAGCGAAAAGTTTGCAAGTCCTTCTTAATGGACGGTCGGGACTTGTAGAACCAGTCCAACGGCCTGTACTGCTGTCAGGAATAACGTTCCTTGGAGAGTCGCGCGTTTCAGCAGCTGGGCTACGTCATAGTGATGTTAAGTTTCTGGGTTAACGCCACGGAATGAATCTGCCGCTGCTGTTGCAGAAGACATCGCAATGTTCGAAGCTGTTCAACGTGTGCTGCTAGCGACTGTGGTCTGTCGTTAGACGCCAGTATCGCGGGAGTCTCCACGCGGGGGTATGACAGCGTATGGGCGCCCACCAATACGCCTAGTCTCCGTCTAATAGTGAATAATTAAGGGTCTTGTGTAGAAGCGCGGGCCGACTCAGCAACTGGGAGCGATCAGTCAGCGGCAAGCACGTGCGTCGTTCATCGTGTCGACTGCGTGGCTGAAACACAGGGCTAACAACAGCACGCGCACCCGCATCGCTCGGGTGTCGGATTCGCGCGCACGCGCTCGGGAGGAGAGGACACGCAAAAGACAACACGGTGATTTAGTCGTTGGATAACGCGACAGAAAGATTACGGTGCCATCCATCACAGCGTGAGCGCACCGTCTGGACCGCGAGTGCGAGCTAGCGTCGAACCGACGTTCACGATGCGGACAGCGGGTCATCTCATGATGACGCAGATGTGGCGACTTCGCTGTTTCAGTGTCGTTTCTATGTTGCCACTGGTTTTATTTCTTCCGAGATTTCCCCACGTTCGCGGTCAGTATGCAACCTTACTTTCCTACATCGCCTGTGTCATAGCCGACGACTTGGTAAACTGTATCGCATATATAAAACTCGCTGCATGTTACGTGCTGACCCTATCTCGATTAAATACGACAAAAACGTCTTCTAAACTATGTAAATGGGTGCATATGTTAGAAATCGTGTTTCTTTCTCACGTGAACTATAATTACTTAAATATGTCACGCGTTAACAAAGACATGTTTTCCGCAACAACTGTTTTATTCGAAAGCCGTCAATTCCTTACTGATGATCGTCTTTGTCTTGTTTGTCTAGACATATGTCAGGGTTTCCGGCGTTTCCGCATCAGTTACGCCCAAACAGCAGCTGACACTAAAGCAGACAAGTCGTCGTTTCTTATAACCGAGTCGCTATGGATGTCGTCACAGACTAACCAGAGTTGGTTTTAATATAAATGGTAATCGTCTGCCTTCCGAATAGCACCATCGGAATTGCCTCCAGCTTCATTTGATCTAATTCTGGCCGGCCATCAAAACGCACGCATCGATCTCCTCTTCGACACTTGCACTCACGCAATTGATTGCATTTCTCACACAGAACCCGGCCAGCCATAAGGCGTGGACAGGCGATAATTGCGCTGTTTAACGGGTCGTGTTGCACCGACGCGCTAACACAACGACCGGGTGATAACGAACACGGCAACGATCACCAACGCGGCGACAATGGTTAACGAAACGCCGACTTGTGGTACTTCCGATGTGTTAATCCTGTAGAAAGTTTTTGTTTTATGTCATTGAAACCCACCTGTTAACACCTGTTTCATGTCGGGGGCCGGGAATTGGAATTTAACTGTGGCTTACCACCCTGGGTGTGGATGCAGGGTCGGATCCAAGGGGCACACGCTTCCCCTCTAAAATCGTCCGGGGCAAGTCCCAACCCCTCACGGCAAAAAAGTTAACATTTTGTAAAAGTACGCTATTTTTGTCTTAATTTTTAAATGTCGGAAGCCCTGACACCCAGCAATGTTGCGCGTCTTCGCCGCTTTCTATACATCATTGATTCATTTCCACGCCCCCTCCTGAAGATCCCGGGTTCGTCCCCCGGTGATCCACATATACCTTGTTCTGGTTCTACGTCTTTATGTTGGTTTAATTGCGACAGCTCAAAGCGCGTCGCTGTTCCATAAACTTTCATGCCTACGTCTATTGCCACGTCTCCCCAGAGACTCGTACACACTGTAAAACAAGTGCGACAGTAGTGTACGAGGCTGAAATTACGACTCATTATTCATCGGATTAATTAAGAGGCGATTAATGAGCTGTATGCACGTGTAACAGACTCGCTGTGTGGCATCAGTCGCGCGCGCCGATCCCATCTCCACCTGGTGGCGTTTCCGAAGCAGATGTGTCAGGTTGCCCGCTGTCTGTGATTGTCACATCACACGCACACCTTGTTTGAATGTGTCTGTTTCGTGTTTCGTTGCGTGAATATAGTTAATGTTACCAGGAATCTCTCTTCCCTTCGCGTGCAAGCGACGTCAGGTCAAGCGGTTTATATGTAGTGAGGTTTTCGTACTGTCTATTTCAAAGATCGTCGTCGCACGCACTGTGCAAATCTGTGTACGGTAGTTTACTATATGCGTGTGCGTGTGTGTGTGTGCGTGCGTGCGTGTGTGTGTGTGTGTGTGTGTGTGTGTGTGTGTGTGTGTGTGTGTGTGTGTGTGTGTGTGTGTGTGTGTGTGTGTGTGTGTGTGTGTGTGTGTGTGTGTGTGTGTGTGTGTGTGTGTGTGTGTGTGTGTGTGTGTGTGTGTGTGTGTGTGTGTGTGTGTGTGCATGTGTTAATGTTTCCATTGTGCAAAGCAGGCTGATAGAAGGTGTACACGCACGTAAAATAAATGACTTTCTCTTCAGTTGGTCAGTATCGCGGTGTCGCCAACACCTTGCGTAGATCCAGGTAATGAGTTTGCTTTCACGGTGTTATCAAAGCCGCCAGAGTGTTGGCATTGCACAGAGATTTGCATGTTTGGCAACTCCGTTGGGACACGGTTACTGCCAATCAACTTGCATTAACATCTCATTGTTTGGTGACAGCGACGGCTGCTGGTGATAGCGGGCGCCGTCGTGTCTAAAGACCGCGTCTCCTTTAGGCTAGATGTTTCCATCATGTCTTCAAATCGAAGTGATGTATTTCCGAATATTAGAAAAATTATATATAACCGGATTTAGAGGCGCGGAGTGTGCTCACAAAGGAAAGTCCCATGGCGTCTGGACGCAAAGCGGAATCTCAAAAGAATATTGTGTTAGTTTATTCGTTTACACGACCGACGCTCTGGCTTTGCGGAGCAGAACGAATTAGGACTTGATTCTGGATGTAGATTTGATATCGTCGAAGTGTGACATTGTAAGCAGTCGACGCCACTGTCTGCTTCAGTGTGGGTCATTCCGGGCACGCGTCTTCTTTCTCTCCTCAGTACCTCCTCCATCCTCACGTCTCTCCATCATCTGATTCCTCAGCATCCCTCATCGGGCCTTGTAATAAATTGTCATCTTGTGTTTCGCTTGTTTGCCCTTCTGTCCTATGCTGCACTCTGCCTATTCCACATCATTGTTCACACAATCCCTCCATCTTATTGTTCACACAATCCCTCCATCTTATTGTTGATTTTCTTCTTCTCCTTTTGCCACCTTCTTGTTCCAGACTCTCTTCTTGTCCAGACTCTCTTCTTGTTCCAGACTCTCTTCTTGTTCCAGACTCTCTTCTTGCTCCAGACTCTCTTCTTGTTCCAGACTCTCTTCTTGTTCCAGACTCTCTTCTTGTTCCAGACTCTCTTCTTGTTCCAGACTCTCTTCTTGTTCAAGACTCTCTTCTTGTTCCAATCTATCGTCAATTATTCTCTGGACACTCACTGCACTCACCATATATTCTTTGGACTCGCACTGTCTATCGCCGTATATTCCCAGATAGCTTCCTTTTCATGTATTTCTTCATTCCAACCTCTTCTTGTAATTCAACCACCCTCCTTCTGTCACCCTCCTTCTGTTATCCTCCTTCTGTCACCCTCCTTCTGTTACCCTCCTTCTGTCACCCTCCTTCTGTCACCCATACCATATATTTCCCTACATGTTTTCCTAAAACAGTTGTTTTTCAGCTGCATGTAGCGTCTCCCCCCCTGTTTCTCTCCCTCTCTCTCCGTCCCCCTCTCTCTCCCTCTCTCTCCGTCCTCCCCCCTCTCTCTCCTCCTCTCTCCGTCCCATTCTCGTTCTGTCTGTCTGTCTGTCTGTCTGTCTGTCTGTCTGTCTGTCTGTCTCTCTCTCTCTCTCTCTCTCTCTCTTCCTGATATGCTTTCACCCATTAAGCAGTTTAATCAAATAATTCTTATCAATTGCCAACTTGTTCAACGCCTTGTATTTTGGCAATCTCTACAGTCTTTTAAACATGCATATCTCGAGCCATTCTACAAAGTAAATATCTACGCAGCGGGAAGGAACGTGTTTGTGGTCCCTACTGCGTGTAAACCTCCCATGAGCGATATACACGAGTGGATAATGCTGATTGCACATCCGGGAAATCTACGATCATTGTCGACAAAACGCCTGAGTGAGCATCGTAAATATTGCTCGGGCTGTCCACGAGACAGAAAAGAGAATCCTCGAGAGAGACTGGTATGTTTTGACGACCTACTCCGACAGCAATTCAATATAGCTTAGCTATACTTACGCCGTTGGAACGTCTGTCTTGATGTTGTCTATGCGGCGAAATTGCGTCTCGACGCGTCGGTTGTTTGTCTCCTGCAGTCGTGGGCTGTTTACCTGCCTCCATTTTGGTGCCGTCACTTTCTCATCCGTAATTTTTTCTAATTAAACTTTCTTATGTATCGCTGTATCTTCTCATATAACAATTACACTACCGGGTACGACGGTGATGCCTAAAAATTCGTAAGTTAGCCAATTTCAACATAGCCTATGACTATTGTCAGCCATCGAAATGTCTGCTCTTGAGAGTGAGAGGGTACTATGTGAACCGGGTTTGAAGATACGTTGTCATTTTTTTGTCGCCACAACTGTAGACGTAAGACACATTGCGTAAGACACATACCAATTTGGGATTTAAGCAAGTAATCGACCTGGTTAAAATCATTACAAAAGGCGACTTTATTCAGGATTCACGATTTGATTTTATGCACTAAAACAACGCGTGAACCTTGCCACAAACGTTGTTATACTTACGGTTCACTGGTTCATTCGAACCTTACTTCGATTCATTCTAAATTCAACCACTTTGCAAATACCACACGAAAACGTCACGTGATTGGCTATCGAGATAAACCAATAGATATGGCGATAACATTGGTGCGGGAAGCAACTGTGTAAGGCAACACGCTTTTGGAAAAACCATCGAGGAAACATTCTGCAGTTTTGTCCAAACAACTATTTCTGAAACAATCCGTCGAAAATATGTTTTTTTATAACGCCAACCGCCTTATAGTTCAACGTCACTTCGGTTTGTAGAACGTCGAGTGGATTGTCACGAGTTTAAACAGGTCAACGAGTGTAACTTAAAGGCAAAAGGTAAAATGGTGCGCGGTGACTTGCGTTCACATTTCTTTTACACTCGTTCAATACCTTTGGGGCTGTTTGGCTGGTTGTAGCTAGTTTCACTCGTACAATACCTTTGGGGCTGTTTAGCTGGTTGTAGCTAGTTTCACTCGTACAATACCTTTGGGGCTGTTTAGCTGGTTGTAGCTAGTTTCACTCGTACAGTACCTTTGGGGTTGTTTAGCTGGTTGTAGCTAGTTTCACTCGTACAATACCTTTGGGGCTGTTTAGCTGGTTGTAGCTAGTTTCACTCGTACAATACCTTTGGGGCTGTTTAGTTGGTTGTAGCTAGTTTCACTCGTACAGTACCTTTGGGGCTGTTTAGCTGGTTGTAGCTAGTTTCACTCGTACAATACCTTTGGGGCTGTTTAGCTGGTTGTAGCTAGTTTCACTCGTACAATACCTTTGGGGCTGTTTAGTTGGCTGTAGCTAGTTTCACTCGTACAATACCTTTGGGGCTGTTTGGCTGGTTGTAGCTAGTTTCACTCGTACAATACCTTTGGGGCTGTTTGGCTGGTTGTAGCTAGTTTCACTCGTACAATACCTTTGGGGCTGTTTAGCTGGTTGTAGCTAGTTTCACTCGTACAATACCTTTGGGGCTGTTTAGCTGGTTGTAGCTAGTTTCACTCGTACAGTACCTTTGGGGCTGTTTAGCTGGTTGTAGCTAGTTTCACTCGTACAATACCTTTGGGGCTGTTTAGTTGGTTGTAGCTAGTTTCACTCGTACAATACCTTTGAGGCTGTTTGGCTGGTTGTAGCTAGTTTCACTCGTACAATACCTTTGGGGCTGTTTAGCTGGTTGTAGCTAGTTTCACTCGTACAATACCTTTGGGGCTGTTTAGCTGGTTGTAGCTAGTTTCACTCGTACAATACCTTTGGGGCTGTTTGGCTGGTTGTAGCTAGTTTCACTCGTACAATACCTTTGGGGCTGTTTGGCTGGTTGTAGCTAGTTTCACTCGTACAATACCTTTGGGGCTGTTTAGTTGGTTGTAGCTAGTTTCACTCGTACAATACCTTTGGGGCTGTTTTGTTGGTTGTAGCTAGTTTCACTCGTACAATACCTTTGGGGCTGTTTAGTTGGTTGTAGCTAGTTTCACTCGTACAATACCTTTGGGGCTGTTTGGCTGGTTGTAGCTAGTTTCACTCGTACAATACCTTTGGGGCTGTTTAGCTGGTTGTAGCTAGTTTCACTCGTACAATACCTTTGGGGCTGTTTAGCTGGTTGTAGCTAGTTTCACTCGTACAATACCTTTGGGGCTGTTTGGCTGGTTGTAGCTAGTTTCACTCGTACAATACCTTTGGGGCTGTTTGGCTGGTTGTAGCTAGTTTCACTCGTACAATACCTTTGGGGCTGTTTAGTTGGTTGTAGCTAGTTTCACTCGTACAATACCTTTGGGGCTGTTTTGTTGGTTGTAGCTAGTTTCACTCGTACAATACCTTTGGGGCTGTTTAGTTGGTTGTAGCTAGTTTCACTCGTACAATACCTTTGGGGCTGTTTGGCTGGTTGTAGCTAGTTTCACTCGTACAATACCTTTGGGGCTGTTTGGCTGGTAGTAGCTAGTTTCACTCGTACAATACCTTTGAGGCTGTTTGGCTGGTTGTAGCTAGTTTCACTCGTACAATACCTTTGGGGCTGTTTGGCTGGTTGTAGCTAGTTTCACTCGTACAATACGTTTGGGGCTGTTTGGCTGGTTGTAGCTAGTTTCACTCGTACAATACCTTTGGGGCTGTTTGGCTGGTTGTAGCTAGTTTCACTCGTTGACCTTTTCTTTGCAGCGTCGGTGGAATATGGCTAAAGTCCATGTTAACCCATGACAAAAACAAGACGATATTTGTTTTGACAACACCAATGACATTTGTGGTAACCAACACAGGCGAACCTAGTGGCCGGTCCAGTGACGAAATATAAACAGCATTGATCGAAACTCGACTATCACTATCATGGAGGCGCCCCATTGAAAATATACAATCACCTGAAAAAGTCCCGTTTTATATAGGAGGGTTCAGTCAGTCTACACATCCAAATAAAATATCTCAATATTAAACTTATGCAGCGATGCATAAACAGCGTTCCATTGAAAATATACAATAACCCGAGAAAGTCCCGTCTTTATTTAGGAGGGTTCAGTCAGTCTGCACATCCAAATAAAATATCTCAATACCTCGGATCGACGATTAGCAACAAAGTCCACAGCAAAGAGGAAATCAAGCATGGTCCGGCACGTCGTGCTGGGCATAGCGAGCGTTGGATCGAGGATCACGACCAATGGCATTCATGCTGTACAAAAGGTTTTTGGATCGCGGCGGTCAAATGATTGGTTTTCAATGGAAATTGCGCCAAATAGTTTGTCTCCGAGATTTCAGTCTTCCATGTCTGGTGGTTTGTCTCGACCTGTGTCTCTTCTGACACCATTATACTTCTTCATTGTACACTTCTTCCATGTCTGGTGGTTTGTCTCGTCCTGTGTCTCTTCTGACACCATTAGACTTCTTCGTTGTACACTTCTTCCATGTCTGGTGGTTTGTCTCGTCCTGTGTCTCTTCTGACACCATTAGACTTCTTCGTTGTACACTTCTTCCATGTCTGGTGGTTTGTCTCGACCTGTGTCTCTTCTGACACCATTTTATGCATGTTCTCTTTAATCTTAGAATACACGGCCTCATCAAATTTCGATGGACCCTTTCCCAAATGTGAAGCTTACTTTGTCAAACCACACGAAAGTGTCGTAGGACATTAACAATTGATTCAGGAATGGTCTGGGCTTTCACTGGTGCACTCAGTGGTAACCGCGACCACTCGGAAACCCTTGTTCGACGCTGTTGATACTTGTTAACGCAACCATTACGGTGAATACAAAACGGGTGATATTGTCGTAAATGATAAACATCCAGCAGATTGGCTTAGGAGTAGCAATTAATGTTGACTTTGACGTGCGAGAACAGTGAGGCACAGCGGCTTCAATCCCCTATCCTCACGACATAGAATACAGTGCGGAGGTCGATGTTTTGACGATTTATATTAACGCGTAGAGCACTGGGTAGTACAGGGGAATAAACCGTATATTGGATTACTATTAATGGAAAAGATCGTCTAGACAGTCCCAAAACGCACGGATCGAACGGTAATTCGAGTACCCCGTAGAACACGAGAGGGAACCAAGAATGCGCGACTGTTGAGATGCTAAAATGGGACGTTAGAGTTTCCATATCGTGAATCATAAGGAGTCAGCGTGTGCGCGTTGTGCGCGTGCGCGGGTGTGTGTGCGCGCGTACGTGTGCGTGCGCGTGTGCGTGTGTTCGTGCGTGCGTGCGTTATGGTTGCACATTCTCCAAACGTGGAACGACAGAAATCATACATTCTCGGGAAAAATCGAATCGAACAAGACACAACAAGATCTAACTCGGTTGACATCCAAAGCAAAGGCCCATATGGCAAGTGAACAAGGAAGCCATTGTTATCTATGTGTAACCCGCCCTCCTAAGATGTGTGTCAACATTGTTTTTAAACATATTCACGCTGCTACACAATCTGTAGATAATTTGTTCCATTCATTAATTGTCCTCTGTGAGATCGAATACTTCCTGATATCCAATCTACACTGATCCTTTACTAATGTTACCTCATGTCATCTAGTAAGAAAAAAATATTTCTATCAATATTTTCATGCACATTCAATATCTTAAAAACTTCAATGTTACCTCCTATTAAATGCCTTGTCTCTAGGGTTGCTAAACCACATTCTTTCAGTCATTCTTCATATTTGAGGTCTCTCAGTTCTGGAATCATTTTAGTTGCTCTCCTCTGTATTCTTTCAAGCATATCTATATCCTTCTTATGATATGGTATCCAAGCTTGTATACAGTACTCTAAATGAGGCGTAACTATTGCTTTATACAAAGGTATAATTAGTTTTTTCCCTTATATGTTATATTTCTCCTAATTAACCCAATAATCTGATTACCCTTTGAAGCTGCAATACCACACTGCTCTGAAACTTTCATATCAGCGCTTATTGTAACTCGTAAGTTCTTTTCTTTTACCTAGAACAGTATCGCCCATTTTATAGTTGTAGTGCGTCAGACTTTCGGTCGAATGGACTGGGGTTCAAAACCCCCTGTGGTAGAGAGTCGGACTTTCGGTCGAGGGGACCGGGGTTCAAAACCCCCTGTGGTAGAGAGTCGGACTTTCGGTCGAAGGGACCGGGGTTCAAACCACTTGTGGTAGAGAGTCGGACTTTCGGTCGAGGGGACCGCGGTTCAAAACCCCCTGTGGTAGAGAGTCGGACTTTCGGTCGAGGGGACCGAGGTTCAAACCACCTGTGGTAAAGAGTCGGACTTTCGGTCGAGGGGACCGAGGTTCAAACCACCTGTGGTAGAGAGTCGGACTTTCGGTCGAGGGGACCGAGGTTCAAACCACCTGTGGTAGAGAGTCGGACTTTCGGTCGAGGGGACCGGGGTTCAAACCCCCTGTGGTAGAGAGTCGGACTTTCGGTCGAGGGGGCCGAGGTTCAAACCACCTGTGGTAGAGAGTTGGACTTTCGGTCGAGGGGACCGAGGTTTAAACCACCTGTGGTAGAGAGTCGGACTTTTTCTGCCGTTTCGAAACCTGGGCAACTTCGTTCTCCCCACTTTACCCGGGTCTTTCGGAAGAGACAATAAAAGTCGTTGGTCCCTTCTACATGGTGTATATGCCAGGGGAAGTAAAAGATCCCACACCAGGGGTAAACATGTAACCTGTCGTGGACTCAAAGAGTGATGGTCTCTCTCTCTCTCTCTCTCTCTCTCTCTCTATCTCTCTCTCTCTCTCTCTCTCTCTCTCCCCCTCCCGCCCTCCCCCCACACATGGGGTAAACATGTAACCTGTGGAGGACTCAAAGAGTGATGGTCTCCCTCCCTCCCTCCCTCCCTCCCTCCCTCCCTCCCTCCCTCCCTCCCTTCCTCCCTCTCTCTCTCTCTCTCTTATCCACCTATTCTAGCTCCCGTCGCAGGAGCTACTTCCAGGACGGACGCATGAGAGGCACCGAGCAGACAGTGCGGTCGGCAGTATTGTCGTAGCTGACTCCCAGGGGTCTGTATCAGAATATGGTAATGTCATTTCTCAGACCATTTAGTTAATTTGTCTAGGTCGTTTTGTAAATGTTGTTTATCACCATCATTGTTAACCCTTCTAAACACTTTTGTGTCGTGTCATCTGCAAATTTCAGTACATTGCTTGTTATATCGTCCAAGTCATTGATATATATTAAGAATAATAAAGGTCATAATACTGATCCTTGTGGTATCCCACTCAAAACTGATTTCTAGTTGGAAGCCTCCCCATCTACTACAACACATTGTCTTCTGTCAGTCAGCCATTGCTTCATCCAGTCGATTATGCCATCCCCGATACCATGGGCTTTTAATTTAAATAGTAACCTTTGGTGTGGCACTTTGTCATGACAGTTACCCAATGACTCATGTATTTTAACATTGTCCACTAATTCATTTTGTGAAGACAAAAATAAATCTAATATATTCTCTCCCCTAGTTGGTTCTAATAGGTGTTGAGTAAGGAACCTATCCTGAATTAAAAATATAAACCGTTGGTCCTCTAGAGATTTCCATTGTATGTGTCCGTGGTTAAAATCTCCCATTATTATACATTCCCTTTTATTCACTTTGTTTATAGTGTTTTTATTTTTGTGTTATCCTCTTCGTTTAAGTTTGGACTTCGGTAAACTAATCCAATAATTAATTTTGAATTTCCTGTAACTATAATTATTGCACTATCGCAATTTGCTTCCCTTTCTAACTTTATTTCGTAAGCCTGAATAGATTCTTTAATATATAAAATAACCTCCCCCCCTCTTCCTATTCGACCTCTCCTAAACGCAAAGTAGAAAGCACGGCACACGCAAAGAATGTGTAAAGTCAACACGAAACTATACAACAAATGAGTCAAACTAATGTAAATAACCGATATAAGTGCTGGTCAAACTAATGAATGATCAAAACATAAAATCGTGATACCGCCCGGACTCGGTCCACAATAAGACTGCTAAATAATTAATCTCGCGAAACAAATACACGCCGCTCATCCACAGTCTGGTCGGCCTAGCGAGAGCGCTGCCGCTGCTGCGCGAGGTGGCGGCCTCACTCAAGGGCCTGGTTAATTTCCTTGGCGTTGCCGTGCCCGGTCGACGGATCACAGCTAACACCTCGAGTAGAGTCGAGTGAAGAGTAATTAAAACCAACATTTGGAGAGTATAGCCAAGTCATCGGCCGGAGAACAGTTCGAAAGCAGGTGGTCGTTCCGTCTTCTAAGTGGGTATTTCTGGTTTTTCCGTGGGTGCGTTTCAGTCAGGTCGCGTGGTATTTGCACGGCGATAGGGATATGGTTAAACACAGGACAGACAGCGCTGTAAAGGCAACTTAGTATGGGTAGACAACTTAGTATGGGTAAACAAGTGAATGGACTGATACTGGACACTTACTTGGTCTCGTGTGTGACCCGTGGTCAAGGACACATTGCTAAAGTCAGCTGTGGACATTTAGAGGTAATAATATTAATAGTAATAATAACGATGGGCATTAATTATGTTAAAATTGTTTCAAGCAGCTATATTGTGCAAAACTTATTTAACATATGTTAATTACAAAAGGATTGTCCAATTGTGCACGACACGTTGTTGCGGTGTAAACAGTTGTTCCTTATCCGTTGATGGAACGTGTTAGTTTGTCGTCTTCTGTTCCCGTCTACTGCCTTTTTTCTTACCCATATCTTTCTCCCAGTCGCTGTTTCGTCATTCCTATTTACTCCTCATATTTTATTTGTCTCCGCCCGTCTGCGCTTCCCTTTCTCCCACAATCTGCCTTCCGCTTGGCGATATCGTAGCGCATTCAGGCCTGTATTTCCGCCGGACGGAAAGAACTGTCTCCATGCGTGAATGTTACACATGATACATACACATTCATTATCGTCTTAATCTCCCGGGCTCCAAACCCGGACTCTCGACTGTCACTGACTGCTACGAGGAGATAAGAAGACGAGACATACAAAGTCCTTGTTCCCAATGCTTCTAAATCCGCAGCAAAATACAATTTCCGTGAGGACATCGTAAAGTTCAAAAGGCCTCAGCATAACGTGACACACGGAGGACGAGATAATGACTTACGTTTCTGCAAGGATAATCAACCTATTATTTAACACATTCATGTGAGATAATAATTATTATATATTATTAATAACTTCGATATTCCATTCAAATGATGTAACAATTAACACGCATCAATGATGTCACATGGACAATTGTATGACGAAGCTAGTTCTTCGAACTCTTAATTTATCTCGCTCAACATCTAAAAAATCTACTCTGGCGGACTCTTTTCTAAGGAATCATTTCTCATTTAAAAAGTCAACATTTTATACTTACTGTACACGCCTATACCGGCGCACCTACACTTGCTGTATAAGCCTACACCGGTGCACCTACACTTACTGCACCCGCCTATACCGGTGCACCTACACTTGCTGTATAAGCCTACACCGGCGCACCTACACTTGCTGTATAAGCCTACACCGGCGCACCTACACTTGCTGTATAAGCCTACACCGGCGCACCAGTGTTGTGTCTTTCGTTTGGTTTCAGTCGATGTTTCTTTCAGCATGAAAGGACAGAGGCTCCATGGTTTCTATGGGGAATCACCTGCTCACAAGTGTTGACATATTCTTATTACTGCGTTCGTCAGCAGTTCCGAACTCGTTGCTCCGGTGTGGCCGTCACTCTGCTGAAGTCAACGAGTATGACACACGGATGAGGTCATTTTGGCATGACGCGCATTGAACGCCAGCTCCCAGGGAATTTGGCGAGTGCTCCCGGGTATTTGGGCGTGGGTTCCGGGGATTTGAGCGTTTTGATGTATATGTCGACTCACACCGTCCGGTAGACGAACCGCTCCGTCTCAACAGGCATTACAACCCCCGAAATTAACATACGTTTATGAGTTGTTCAGTATCCCCTTTATGGAGGGTATCTTTTTGCTTTTGTTCTGTATTCTGGGTACTAACCACATTACGAAAGGGCTACCAAACAACTT
>OY759273.1:2273588-2278588 GCA_963662155.1 Lamellibrachia columna
GCACCTGCTCACTGGGGAATGCAATGTTGCACCTGCTCACTGTAGAATACAATGTTGCACCTGCTCACTGTAGAATACAATGTTGCACTTGCTCACTGTAGAATACAATGTTGCACTTGCTCACTGTAGAATACAATGTTGCACCTGCTCACTGTAGAATACAATGTTGCACTTGCTCACTGGGGAATGCAATGTTGCACCTGCTCACTGTAGAATACAATGTTGCACCTGCTCACTGTAGAATACAATGTTGCACTTGCTCACTGTAGAATACAATGTTGCACTTGCTCACTGTAGAATACAATGTTGCACCTGCTCACTGTGGAATACAATGTTGCACCTGCTCACTGGGGAATGCAATGTTGCACCTGCTCACTGTAGAATACAATGTTGCACCTGCTCACTGTGGAATACAATGTTGCACCTGCTCACTGGGGAATGCAATGTTGCACCTGCTCACTGTAGAATACAATGTTACACCTGCTCACTGTGGAATACAATGTTACACCTTTTCACTGTAGAATACAATGTTACACCTCCTCACTGTAGAATACAATGTTACACCTGCTCACTTTAGAATACAATGTTACACCTTCTCACTGTGGAATACAATGTTACACCTTCTCACTGTAGAATACAATGTTACACCTGCTCACTGTGGAATACAATGTTACACCTTCTCACTGTAGAATACAATTTTACACCTGCTCACTGTAGAATACAATGTTACACCTGCTCACTTTAGAATACAATGTTACACCTTCTCACTGTGGAATACAATGTTACACCTTCTCACTGTAGAATACAATGTTACACCTGCTCACTGTAGAATATAATGTTGCACCTGCTCACTGTGGAATACAATGTTGCACCTGCTCACTGGGGAATACAATGTTACACCTTCTCACTGTAGAATACAATGTTACACCTGCTCACTGGGGAATACAATGTTACACCTTCTCACTGTAGAATACAATGTTGCACCTGCTCACTGTGGAATACAATGTTGCACCTGCTCACTGTAGAATACAATGCTGCACCTGCTCACTGTAGAATACAATGTTGCACCTGTTCACTGTGGAATACAACGTTGCACCTGCTCACTGTAGAATACAATGCTGCACCTGCTCACTGTAGAATACTATGCTGCACCTGCTCACTGTGGAATACCACGTTGCACCTGCTCACCGTGGGATACAATGTTGCACCTGCTCACTGTAGAATACAATGTTGCACCTGCTCACTGTGGAATACAATGTTGCACCTGCTCAATGTAGAATACAATGATGCACCTGCTCAATGTAGAATACAATGTTGCACCTGCTCACTGTAGAATACAATGTTACACCTTCTCACTGTAGAATACAAAGTTGCACCTATCCACTGTGGAATACAATGTTACACCTGCTCAATGTAGAATACAATGCTGCACCTGTCCACTGTGGAATACAATGTTACACCTGTCCACTGTAGAATACAATGCTGCACCTGCTCAATGTAGAATACAATGTTGCACCTGTCCACTGTGGAATACAATGTTACACCTGCTCAATGTAGAATACAATGCTGCACCTGTCCACTGTAGAATACAAAGTTGCACCTGTCCACTGTAGAATACTATGCTGCACCTGCTCAATGTAGAATACAATGTTGCACCTGTCCACTGTGGAATACAATGTTACACCTGCTCAATGTAGAATACAATGCTGCACCTGTCCACTGTAGAATACAATGTTACACCTTCTCACAGTAGAATACAATGTTGCACCTGTCCACTGTAGAATACAATGTTACACCTGCTCAATGTAGAATACAATGCTGCACCTGTCCACTGTGGAATACAATGTTACACCTGCTCAATGTAGAATACAATGCTGCACCTGTCCACTGTAGAATACAATGTTACACCTTCTCATTGTAGAATACAATGTTGCACCTGTCCACTGTAGAATACAATGATGCACCTGCTCACTGTAGAATACAATGTTGCACCTGTCCACTGTGGAATACAATGTTACACCTTCTCACTGTAGAATACAATGTTACACCTGCTCACTGTAGAATACAATGTTACACCTTCTCACTGTAGAATACAATGTTGCACCTGCTCAATGTTGAATACATTGTTGCACCTGCTCAATGTAGAATACAATGCTGCACCTGTTCACTGTAAAATACAATGTTGCACCTGCTCACTGTAGAAAACAATGTTGCACCTGCTCAATGTAGAATACATTGTTGCACCTGCTCACTGTAGAATACAATGCTGCACCTGTTCACTGTAAAATACAATGTTGCACCTGCTCACTGTAGAAAACAATGTTGCACCTGTTCACTGTAGAATACAATGCTGCACCTGCTCACTGTAGAATACAATGCTGCACCTGCTCACTGTAGAATACAATTTTGCACCTGCACACTGTAGAATACAATTTTGCACCTGTCCACTGTGGAATACAATGTTACACCTGTCCACTGTAGAATACAATGTTGCACCTGCTCACTGTAGAATACAATGTTGCACCTGTCCACTGTAGAATACAATGTTGCACCTGCTCACTGTAGAATACAATGTTGCACCTGTCCACTGTAGAATACAATGTCGCACCTGTCCACTGTAGAATACAATGTTGCACCTGCTCACTGTATAATACAATGTTGCACCTGTCCACTGTAGAATACAATGTTGCACCTGTCCACTGTAGAATACAATGTTGCACCTGTCCACTGTAGAATACAATGTTGCATAATGTAATGTCACGTTTACAAAATGTAAGAATACATGCAATGTGGCGTTAGACAGTTGTTCGTTCACTCATTGTTATGATACGAAACATATAATACGATGAAATTAACCTTCTCAGACATTTCCCCAGTCATGTGACAATAGACACGTTGGCTACGTTTGATTCCCCAAGCAACGACAGTGGCGGCCTTTATGAGGCAACCGGTGATATTTGCAGCGAGAACCGGCTCTGTCATCTGCGTCCATTCCGTGCGGTATTTCAAAATTAGCTTAGTTTGTTTAGCTAAGTGCATAAACTGCACCGGGCGAAGTGGTGGGTGCATTATAATGCTTAATTATTTATGAAATCATAACCCATATGCAGGAACACGACAAAGTGGATGCGTCATTCGGGATGAATTACTGGACAACCATTCGCTCATTGAAGGACATCAATTGATGTTGTTATTAACCGGGCCTATTTATATAGTTATCGTATATAATGCAAATATCGACGATTTTCAGCATGGATCAGATAGCAAATTATAGTTCACAGATGGCAGCACCTTCTTAGTGTTCTTCCGGTTTGCCAAATTCGAAATGTTTTCTTCAAGTTTGTCTATGCACGTAGGTCGACAACCCCTACATACTATACACAAAGAACATTCTACATCAAACTACAAAATGATGATCTACGTATCGTTGTAAAGCTTGGAGGAAACGATATTAAAGTAGCGCATCTAAAGCGGAATCGATTAGTT
Organism: Lamellibrachia columna; assembly: GCA_963662155.1. Classification (NCBI taxonomy): domain Eukaryota; kingdom Metazoa; phylum Annelida; class Polychaeta; order Sabellida; family Siboglinidae; genus Lamellibrachia; species Lamellibrachia columna. Next base: position 2,277,075 of record OY759273.1, read on the forward strand.
AACATATTTAAAAAAAATGGCAATTGCGTGTCCCTCTTTTCTCTAGCAACCCAGAATACGTTATTCTTTCATTTCCACGCAGCTGCTCTAAATAGCTTTCTGAAACCGAACCCGTCTTCATTCAATTCCTCACGCTAGATGACCATACAACTCTTATAATCTGTACATCGTGTGTATCACGGCTGATTAAACAAAGCCTCTCTCGACGGATCATGCACACGACACAGCACAAATTGCGTTAACACGGATACAGGACGATAGAAGATGCGGTGGTGTGATATTTCGCCATCCACATTTTCAGTCTCGCGCCATTTCGTTTACAACAATAACAAATTAACTGCCTACATTTTAACCCAGTTCTTATACCCGACGTCATAACACAAAAAGTTAAACAAATTTCACATACGGTCTACACTGTTCCACTTAGATTTCAACAGTTACATTTAGTTTTTTGAAAATACAATAATTATTGAAGGGCACGAAAACGAAATAAACTTGAACACATGTTGAACTGGGATTTCAAGTTATATATTTCATTTGTTGAATGCCACATGACTTTATTATGATCCTACATTACTGGTTGTTAAAACACCGCTATGATTATATATTGACAATGCGTCAACCATGCTACTAAGGTCAACGTTGACCACTGTTACAGTAATGGTAACCATTTGCATATTACATCTTTTGAATGACGTATTATTATCTTATATTATATACAAATTATGCTGTCGTTAACATTGGTCGTTGAATGTATATATAATTGCCAGACATATAATATAAATATAGTATAATTTCATTCTGACACTCATTGTAGTAAAATATGCTATGTCATCAATGTGATTTTATTAATTTTATTAATGGATTGTAGAATGTTGCAACATATAGATATTACTAACTGGGGTCATTTCCTGTATTGCTTCCAGTGCTAGGCCGGGAGCCGACCTTCGACGTGCCGATAGTGAACGTTACTGTATTGTTTCCAGTGCTAGGCCGGGAGCCGACCTTCGACGTGCCGATAGTGAACGTTACTGTATTGTTTCCAGTGCTAGGCCGGGAGCCGACCTTCGACGTGCCGATAGTGAACGTTACTGTATTGTTTCCAGTGCTAGGCCGGGAGCCGACCTTCGACGTGCCGATAGTGAACGTTACTGTATTGTTTCCAGTGCTAGGCCGGGAGCCGACCTTCGACGTGCCGATAGTGAACGTTACTGTATTGTTTCCAGTGCTAGGCCGGGAGCCGACCTTTGACGTGCCGATAGTGAACGTTACAGTAGTGGCGGGGCAAGACGCAATGCTTCCGTGCTCCATTGAAAACCTCGGCAAGTATCAGGTAAATACAGATTCATCAGGTAAATACACATTCACGCAACACATCCAGTATACCAAAACACACCACTGCACACCAGAACACATCCCGTATGCCAGAAAACATCCATGCGTGCCAGAACACGTCCTTGCACACAATGACACATCCCTGTACACCAGAACACATCCTTGCACACAGTGACACA